>CM038221.1:16840352-16991523 GCA_021442155.1 Cymbidium sinense | reverse complement strand
GTCGTCGTTAGCATATACTTTGCGAATTGACCATGGAAAGCATCGTTTGATAGAGAGTTTTAGCAACAATAATGATGCAATCAATTTCTGAGCGGATGTCATTTGGACGTCGTCAGGGCTTCGACTTCGATATGCGCGTAATTTTATTAAAAATTGATTTTAATTATTTGATCGGTTATTAATTGATTTGATATTTTTCATTTAATTAATTTTAATATTTTCGATGCATTACGAAGTCGAATTTTCAAATCGAACAAGTTTGATTGAATCCGATCGCAATTATAGGGTTTTAAACCCGATTCATGCGATGTTACTTCCCTTTATGATTGGTTTTATCTTTAATGCTTCGTTGCATTTATGAATCGTATGTGGTGGTCAACAACTGAAGGTGGAGATGACTTCATTCCATCAGAGAATGACTGGGTTAGAAGGAGCCGTGCTAGAAAATGATATAAACTTATCTCGTATGAGTCACATGAATGGTTAGCAAAAAGAGACCAAATAGCTTTGACCATGTGGAATAGGATTGAGAATGCTGGATATTAAAGATATTACAACAATTGTACATCTTTTATATGGCTTATTTTTGCACTACTTTAAATTTTTTTGGCCAAACTACATATCTTTTGATTTGTATGACTTTTGGATGTTTAAAATTACATTAAATTATACTTATTTTTGATATAAATGCACATTTACATTAATACAAATATACAATTAACATAAATTGTAATGTTATTTGTATTTTTTTTTAGCAAAACTATCTACTTTTATATATAGAAATACTCACTTATATATTTATTATGAAAGTTGACATTGATGCGAGATATAAACAAAATATTCATGATATGTTATTTATTCTTTGTAAGGGTAATGGATACACATCAATCAATAGCTTATGCGTTAAAAACCAGAAAGAGAAAAAATTTAATTTGGAGCTTGAAACCGGAATGAATAACTGGGCTCCTACCAATCATGTCTGAGCATGTCGACGCAAATTTGTGAAGTTCTAATGGATTTAAGGACACTATCTACCAAGGTGATGCTCAAAAGTTGAAGGATAGATTTGACATTGATTTTACAGGTGAGCAATGCAAAAATTAAATTCGACATCAATGTAGTATATGGAATCATATTCAAGAGTTGAAAAGAAATCTGAACTATCATAGGATGAAAGCAAGAGAATTATTTTGATGGGTCCAGAAGAATATGCATCTCATATTCAGGTAGTGCTTCAACTTAAGCATGTTATTTTTTAAAAATATGAAAATGACAAATGTAAAAAGTAAGTCTTCTTGTTTATGTGTATGCTTCTCCAAAAGATGCTACTTTTCTGAATATTCCTATAGTAAATTGTACAAATTTGGAGAAGATCTGTGGCGAAGGGAATGCCACTAAAGATTAAAATCAAGTACTCGATTCCATTAGGGACTCGACAAATCAACCTATATGATGATAATACATATTTCTTAGATCGATATGAATATAACATAAGATGCAGTGAAGCAGTGGATATAAAGATGTCTATGAGAATGACAAAGAAAACAACATCCTCGTCTTCTAAAGGATGCCTCCCAAGAAAGAAAAGGAAAACATCTATAAGTGATGATAGTATTGTGAGTACATTGCTATGGTAGCTAATAGTGTGGCCCAAGTAGCCAATGATATCTAATGTTCAACAAGAGCATCCGAGGAGAGAAAAATATTTACTGAACTAATGTCTAAGTTACCTAGCATTCTAGGATTTTTTGAGGAAGAAATTGACATTATCTTTGATACGTTATCGAATAACAATAATGATTCACTCATTCATCTCTAAACTAGCAGAGGCGAAGGCTCGATGGATGTGCAAGGAGTTAAACAAGTGAATTTGAGTTGTAGACTTAGGAAGATGATTTTGTATTTTGACATTTTCTATTTTGGGCTGTTTGGAATAGTTCAATTTTTCTTTTAATCACTATCTCATGAAGTAGTTATTTTTGTTGCCATGATTGCCTTGGTAATTAAAATGAGACACAAATAGTGGTTATGTATATGAATATTTAAAGAGCATTGCCCACTGGAAATTAAGAACATATTTCTCAAATGGAGAGTGAGATCAATGTTATTATTTTTTTTTATGCTTTTGGCTTCTCAGGATCATCTTCTCTCTTTTGTTTGTTGTTGCTATCTTTGTTCAAGTTTTGTTGTTACTAGCAATCCATCTTCTTTTTGCTTGCTACTATACTTGGTTGATTAGCTTTGGTTATATGTGGTTAAAGTTTTGTGGACTTTTTTATCATGAGCAGTATCAAGCGTTGATGAATTTGATTAGATTTTTATTATGGTGTGCATGTTTAACCTAGTCTCATTTGGAAGCTTATTTGTCTCCAATTTTTTGTTGGTGATATTTTTCTGATGTGGGGCTTTGATATTTTCAATGGTTACCTCATGTGCTTTTATTTTTCACCCGACTTTCTATTCATCAATGTTGTAATTGCTAATTGCTATTGCTTGGGCATGCTCTCAGCCCTTGTGATTCTGTTGGATGGAACATGGTGCTAGATCTATTGGAATTTTGTTTGAGACATATTTTCTTTTGAAATGTGCTCATATTTCTGTGTTCTAACTTATTTTTATAGTTATCAATTATAAAATTTATTGCACTCAATTTTAATTTTTAGAGCTTTTACTTTTTTTGTCAGCAAGATTCTTTTCTTATTATAATTATCTATTTTGGAAAATAATCGGGGCACTGTACTCAACTTTTCTACAAATGCAAATCTCTTGAATGACGTAAGTTTTATTGTGTAATTAATTGTGAATGTTCAACTTCTTCATGAACAATGAATTGGCTTTATACGCTTTGTTTCATTTCTATGTTTTTATCAAATTTTGATGGATAAAAATAGTAAGCCAAATAGCAAATGCTATTTGTATTACGAAAATGGAGTTTTGTTTTATTTATTTCCCCAGATGTTTGGAAAACTGTTTTTCAAAAAAGTAGAAATTGTGATAAAACTATACATAAAACTTCATAAACAAAATAAAAAAGTATAAATTTTATCAAATGATGCCTTAAAATATTGACCAAAGAAAAAATAAATTTAGAATACAATTTTTTATTTTTTTTTTAGTTTAAGACTTCTATTTCTATTATGGAATTGAACTTAATATTTTCTTTTAATTGAAAGAACTAGGCTATCTTCTAATATAAAAATTTAAGATAATATTAGAATTATAAACTATGGAAATATTTTCTAAGCAGTGCAAAATATATTTTCTAAGCATCTTTAAATCTATTTTCCTGTTTACTCAATTCTTAATTCTCAACTCTTCATTTGCTTTTACGAGGCAACTCGATTCAAGAAAATACGAGAGAAAAGTTCTACTCCTGCATAGTAATTTTTCTCTCATTAACTTTTTCTATCTCTTTCTTCAAAATTTTGACGATGGTTTGAAACTTATTAAAATCATGAATCACGTCGTAGAGAGAGGTCTCCTCTTTGGGTTCATCAGGCCAGTGAAGTTGACTTTGAATTTTTTGAAATCTTCTGTAATTTTTCTCAGCTCTCATCACCTTTAAGGGAATAAATTATTGACTATATACACACCATGTATAAATTAGTTAATCATTGATGTGAATATGTGAAAAATGATACGTAAATTTATTTTGTATTACATTAATAAGTTTTATACAAAATTTTAGATTAAAGATGTTTTGACCGATTTTAACTATGAGTTATATAAAGTATTGAACTTATTTTGAGATGAACATAATATATACCTATTCTAATTATATATCTTATTTTGAGATGAACATAATACATAAACTAATTTTTAATGTATATTTATTTTGAACTCCACTCAAGATTATATATTGAGCTAGGAGCTTGACTCTATTTATATTCTAATATGTCTCTAATATATAAATCATAAAGAAAGTTTTAATTTTAAATAAAATATATCATAATATTTTTTTTATACAAATAGTAATTTGTAATTATAATTTATTTATATTTTAAAGCATTTTCAATTTATTAATTTAATAATTTAATTAATGAAAAAAATTATATAATTATTTTATATATAATAAAATATTTAGAATACATATATTTATTTTATTTTATATATACCTAATTAAACAAAAATAATAATTTTATATATTTAATTTATATAAATCAAATAACTATAAAATATTTAAAATTTATTATATTCATTTTATACTCTAAGGGGTGTTTGGCAACGGATTTATTTCAAGTAGGATTTAGTAAATCGGATAACGGATTTAGTAAATCACGAGGTTAAATGAAAGTGTTTATTGATTTATTAAATCTAAATCAGAAAGATGTTTGATAAGTTATATGAAGATTTAAATCATTATAATTAAATAATAATATTTTTAAAATATAAAAATAAATAAAAAATAAAATATTAAAATTAAAATTCATTATTTAACAAAGATATCAAGTTTATAAAAATATAAATAACATTACATTATTTGGATATAAAGAAATTTTTACGATAACGATCAATAAAATTGTACCGCATGCAATTATAATGTCACCAGCGCTTAAAGGAAATTTCATGTGAGTCGAGACCTCAAATTTTCTTTCCAAATCTCAATAGTTCTCTCCATCACATTAGTAGTTGTGCGACGATGGTTAAACAACTCGTGGCATATATCTACGGTTACCTCCGATGATTCTTGGGTAATAACGAAAGCCTAAAAATGGTAATACGAAGCCAATTGTGGTAGTTGTGCATGACGATTAGGTTGATCATTAGATTGATTTTGGTTGGTTGATATAACATAAATTACTTTCGTGTTCTTATAAGTAATAATAATAATGTTTGTGTACTTTGTTCCTAATTTTATATTTTAAATTTGATTTATAAATGAGTCATTAAATTTAATATATATATAAGGTATAAATTTAAATCTTAGGATCTCCATATTTTTCAGATTAAATATAAAATAATATAGGATCACTTCTATGTACAAACGGAAAGTAAACGCTTCTGATGCCAATATCAGTTCCCTGCTTTCTGTCCTCTCTCTCTCTCGTGATCTTGCTCTCTTCGTGTCAGCAGAGCACCGCAACCTCACTTTTACCTCTCTTCTCGATTTTCTTCAGTTGTTCATTGGGCCTCACATCCCGTGAGAGCAACTCTTAGGGGTTTACCAGAGGATTAGAGCTTCTGCCTGCTTATCCTGAGTAGTAGGGTAGATTTCACAAAAAATCGACTTTTCTCCTTGCAGGATTTGTGAAGCATGGTGATTGAGCTACCAATGCTATTTTTTTTGGCGCTTTGGAGGACGTTTGGGGTGGATATAATAATTAGAGACGTCAATGTCTTGGGCAGGCCTGGAAGAGCTCTTTCTGTCCACTTTGCCTTAACTACCACACTATCTATACTTCATCTTCTTCTTTTACTGAACCAATGCTACAGTAATCCACAGAAGACCAATTCCGCCATATGGCGTTCAAATCCGTTAAATCGTGGATTTAATAATCCGGATAACTTTGGTTCTGGATTTAGGGCATAAGATTTAGTAAATCCATGATGTTTGGTAGGATTTACGATTTAAATCCGATAAATCCGTTGCCAAACACCCCCTAAGCCAATCAAACAGCTCCTAAGTTTCTAACCAAAAAAAGCACAAGTTGCTTTCAAGGGTGATAGTTGCTTGGTAACCAACGGACAACGGCATAATCCGCCTTAAATGAAAGCTGCCACGAGGGACGGTTGGATCCCTCCGATCCCGAAATGAACGGTATTTCAGTACAATTAGTAGATTCTGGTGGGCCCTCGAAGACGGCCTGTCCGGCCGGGTCTCACATGGGATAACGTACCCTTCTCCACGTCAGCTACCGACGAAGCTTTTGACTTCCATTGACGTGGCAGATTCGGCTCTTTGGTCCACGTCAGCTCCACTAGCGAGGGGACCCGTCCCAAAGCCAAAGACGCGACATCTTTGGCGTGGCGGATAATCAGATAGCGTGTTGATAATTCCGAGCAGAGGAGATGAATTTATAAGGGAAGAAATTTTTAAAATAAATATTAAATAATAATTAATTATTATTTTAAATATTTATAAAAAAAAATTTAAGTTTAGGTATAATCGTCACATAAGTGGGCGATTGATCACCTCATTTGGGTGCTTAGAACTAGTCACTTATGTATATTGTCAAGTCAATCTCCAAATTATCGGGCTTGCTTTTAAGTCGGTAGATTATCCGATTGACTTTTAAATCAGTATTCCATAAGTGGCGACTTATTCTATATATATATATATATATATATATATATATATATATATATATATATATATATATATATAAAAGAAAGAATGTCTTTTTTCAGTTTCGCGGTTGCATATAACTCAACTAGCTATTAGCATCAAATTTAAATTATATTACATGAAGTTATTGTACTACTAAATAAATTATACAAAAAAATTCCATTCATATGTTAAGTAAACTCAGTTACAAATATAGATAGTACAAAATTATAGAAATATTGATTACATAATACAAATACATCTCTATATCTTGCTCGATGGCGTCATATGTTATCGCATACACGGGTGTAGTCGTAGTGGTCAAATGGATGATGCGTTGATAGAGACATCATGTGATCCGATCACGGCTCGCTTACGATCATCATTGCGAGTCTCAAAGATACCCAATCTTGTGATGATGAAATATATGCGACGAGCTCTCCTAAAAGTGGATGACCAGATCGGCTAAGTGGATGGGCGCACCCTGTCTCGCCGTGTAGTTAGCGAATGTAGCCATGTGACATATGCTCGTGGCGTCAGCTATAGGTTGATGTGGGTTCTCGATCAATCGGCATATACTTTATTTATTTACAACCAAATTAAGTCACGGGCGTCAAAGAAAGATTGAAAGATGTCGCCGCTAAGATATGCTCCACTATATGAAACAAGTTTAAAATATTACTATGAAAATCTGTAGACATAATAGCTAAGTAAATTTATAGATTATAGTGTTATCTTAGCATATGCTCGTTCGGTAGGTGCTCAGGGGTAGTAAGTCATCATTGGATCAATACCTTAAGAAAGTACAACGAAGTCCATGACTTGAACCATAACATGTCTTCTGGAGGGCTTCATGCGTCGGAGTGTCATCTACCACGACAATGTGATCTCTGCGAGCCTCCCAGATAGTGATGTGTTGTTGATGGTACTGAACCCAATTGGTATCAGCTTTCCCTCTGCCATCAACTCTTTTGAAACTGGGATCCATCGGAGCGACATCAATGCATGGTAAGTGACCAAACTGATGAAGAACTCAGAAGGTTCCACTCCACCCTATTCCGTGAGAACACATGCTAGCCATACGCCCGAAGACAAATATCGACATGTGAGCCTGTCAAATATTATGGCTCCCAAGTCTGTTTTAGTGGTTGTTACATTAGTATGGTAAAATTCGCTTAAAATATATTTTAACATTTAAGAGTTGTACAATAAGATCAAGCCATCTCGAAAAATTCTGATATTACCAAATGGCATCGTATACATGCTTCGTTCCAAGTAAACTAGTTTTCATATGCAAATCAATTACTTGCAACTCAGTATATTAAAACAATTGAAAAATAGTTTAGTTTTTTGACCTGAAATCGATGCTCAGCCCATTGAGATCCTTAAGGTAGGGGACATGTAATGTTGGTCTCCCTACATTAAGTCGCTCCCGACAGTCTGGAGCAATGAAATGTTGGCCTCTTTGTCTCTGCTACAACTCCAGATGGTGTGCCAACAATCTACTAAGAATGTGCTAAATATTTCTAGATCTTAACAAAGGAAGGTATTGCAAGTGCCTCACCACAAGTATCAGTAAGAAACTCCCAGAAGGAATAACACATGCTCATAAATGTCTACAAGTCCATATTTGCGAATGCGTATCACTCGTGAAAAATGTCCGGATAACCATCAGTGACATCAGTAGCGTGTGCTTGGCCCATATATAATGCCTGTTGGTCAGCGTCATGATATGATGTCAATGGGATGTCCACCCAGTAGCTCATGCGTGTCGCCACTACCACTTCCCCATCCAGCTACGTTGACGATTGGTGGTCCATTTATGCCCAATCCCAAGATCATTGCAATGTCAATATCACTATCATCACCATACGGTGAAATGGAAAGTGTTGGTCTAGGGAGACCAACGCTTCAACTAACGCCAAATGATGGTCAAGTCTAATGTATCACCAGCTAACACAATGAAGCCCAGTGCGGAGAAGCTATGAGCGGTGAATGTAGCGGGTCACTCCAACATAAAAGATGTGAAGCTACCTCCAAAATAGTACCACAATATTAAAAAATTGATGTCGGCCGGGATAATCAAGTAAAATATTATAGTAAAAAAATAATCGACATCCGCATTCAAACCGCATGCTTATCGCCATAAATAAACGCTTGCGAAATAATAACAATCTTGTATGCACATAATGAACCAGTGATTCATTATTCTGATTCAACTATAGAAAGCGAGAAATAATCCATTGTTGGCATCAATACCAATAGTGAGTAGCGTCGTGATACTTTCTAGTAGAATGTTCCATCCATGCTAGAGCAGGGACAAAATTCTAACCTAATATTGATGGTCCAAATGACCAAAATAATCTCTAAAACATGTATTTGATGATAAAATTCTGTAAACAGTTCCTGGCAAAATAGAGCATAATGAATCCAAAAATAAGCCAAGAGAGCGGTACGAGTCCTCCCAAATACCAATATTGCTCTAATACTCTTACACCGTGTATCCCAAGCCTTCATGTAAGATACTTTAATATTAAATTTTGATTCCATCCTTTGATCTCCCTTAGTTTCAAGTCGTCGAAAACACATAATTGGCATTATGAAATAACTAATGAACTTAGAAGTACATTGGCGATATTGGAACCACGATAATGCTAGCGCGTGTGCGGCCTAAAGTTGATATCCTTTAAGCACCTCCCAACCTTTTGCTCCTGTTACAGTGCATGTGCCATTAGCAAGATCTGCTAGGATTACTATGTTATGCACATATAACAGTAAAATTCTTCTGATTCGAGGTGATGGTAAGAAACTGAATATTACTAAGTATTGATCAACCAGTTATTGCAAATTGAAGCTCCTTCTTATTTGAGAAACACAAACCTTCATATAGCTCAACTGAAACTTCGATGTCATCTGAAAAACTTGAACTATCAGATGAACAATCAAACACAATCTCTACATCCCAATCTTTTGTAGTTTGACATATGCGAACATAGTCGTTATTGCAAATCATAGCATTGTCATTTGAAGAATTCTGGATTGCATGACTCTGAATGAGCTCGTGACCAACATTGGTGTCACATAAATTGATATTACCCACGAAAGAATCCTCCTCAGCATCGCTATTATCAGACACATTGCTTGATTCACTATTCATTATTTCGTGCTCGTCATCAGACAGTACTTTAGATGAACTAGGTTGCTCATGCAGTCGTGCTTGAAGAGGCAGCTGAGTTATGTGTCAACAAAGTCATAATCCTTTAAAAAAAATAAAAGATAGTATAACCCAGAAAATGAAGACACTAACACTACTGTTGAGGTAATTGTTAACCTTACTTCTGAGTCGTCATAGTGTGTATGCAAATTTGTCAAAGTGAAATCATGTGTGTGTCGGATGGAACATTATCGCATGAGATCATTATCAATTTCAACTGCAGTAATACATTGTGGCTTGACTTCCACATAAAGAACTAATGTCGACGAAGCTTAATCCATTACAATCTAGACTTCATCATCGAATATTAAATGTATGACGAAAATGACACATAAGCTCTATGAAGTTATCACGCCATAACGGAGATCTAAGCACTTTTACGTTTTTTAAATCTTTTCTTGCATACGAGACTTCGCATTGGACGATTTTACCGACATAATTTGGAATAAACCGATCATCACGATTAGTTGGTAGTCATAGAAGAGAATCAAGTAAAGCGAGCTTCGACTCATCCTAATATATGCTCGACAACCAACCTATAGTGTTGAATGAACAAAATGCAAAATTGATATTTCACTAATCTCAAAATTGTCTACTCAATTTGTAACGCATCCTAAAATATTTTCTGGACTCATCACTCATTGAATTTATTGCATCACAAAATTAACTCAATTCTAATGCCTAAAAATTAACTTATCACTCATCAAAAGCACCACAAAAATCCTAACAGAGAAAGAAAAACTTTGACCTTATTTATTTTGTAGATTCGAAGCACATACATAATCATCAAAAATGGAATACTAGAGAAACCAAACATATCAAAAGCAATCCTACAACTCCAAGAAATGGAATACTAGGAAAATGGAATATCACTTGCAAAAACTTCCTCCTTTTACACCGTCCAAAAAAATTGAACACTAGGGAAACCGAAGATATACCTTGCGAGTCGTGCAGTGAGCCAGAAAATAAAGGCGGAGTCCAGCGTGGTGGACCGGACTTCTGAGTCGGGACCGAAAGCTTTAAGGTGGAGCCAAGACTTGCAGTGGAGCCAAGACTTGCAGTGGAGCCGTAATCCATAGGTGGAGCCAGAAGCGTTGTCGGGGAATCTGTCAGCGAGTCGAATCCAGTGGAGCGAGAATCGCCGTCGTCGCGTGGTCGCTGCGGTGTCGGGAAAGCAAAGCAAAAGCCGAAGATTAAAGCGGTCTCCACATACGACTTATGTTTAGGCGTAACAGTCGCGATAATCGGTCGATTAACTTTACCTAAACCAGTCGATATTACAGCGATAAGTATAAGTGCGGCACTCTAACTCGGCGATGAGTGTGACGTCACTTATGGGGCAATTATACCTAAACTCAAATTTTTTTTTATAAGTACTTAAAATAATAATTAGTAATTATTTAATACTTATTTTAAAAATTTCTTCTTTGCAAAGATTTATTTTTCTTACATTATTTGACTCAACTTTCTTATTTGTGTTAGCTCATCTTTTAAATTGGATATATTTCATTGATAAAATTTTCTATTAATTATATATATATATATATATATATATATATATATATATATATATATATATATATATATATATATATATATATATATATATATATATATATATATATAATTATTATATATTAGAAAATTTATGATTACAGAATAAAAATTTTATGTCTTAATTTGCTATGAATATTAACATCAAAATTTCCACTATGTATTTTTGAGTACAAAATTTTCCTATAATTCTGATTGTATATGAGAAGGGCTCTAATGGGAATCAATCAACAACAACTATATAGTCACGCGTTGGGTTTGTATTGCTAATATGATAGTGAACAAGGTCATCAAACGATGAAGGTCGTCATGATGGTGGCGACAATGGTTGGTGGCGATGATAGTAATTCGGAGGTCCGGCGTCGATGGTCGGCGATGATGGCTACGTAGTTGGCGCATGGTTGGCGGTCGAGGGTGGTGGCGATACGTTCAGCGAGATAAGCGATATGATTTGGCGAGGCGGCAATGGGTAAGCAATGTCGGCGACTTTGCTGGAAGATTTTCAAGCTTTAGAGCTCTCTCCTCTCTCTTGGGCTCCCTCATGTGAAGAATGATATTTATAGATTAGAGGATGACATTTACAAATACATGCAAAATCGAACCACTCCTCCATGACGGCTCAAAATGATTCTCTTGATCATCGATGTATTTTATTTGAATGCTCAAATGAAATCAATTATGAGATCTTGGGCTTGTTAGATTGACTTGTCGAGGCGCCGATTGTATAAACACTCCATGTTTAAGAGATATTTATGGATTTAACTGATATCCCAAAGTTTCCAATGATATTTTAAGTGCTTGATCTCGACTAGTTTTAAATAAGGATTAACTTGCTTTTGACATCAAGATTCGTACTTCGACTAGTATGATTTAAGTGCCATATCAGTCCTAATCTTAGATCTTAACTTACTCCTTTTCATGTTGAGAATATGATCTTATTAGTAGAGTTTGGGAAAGTCATTTTTGTAAATTTAACTAAAACACTCTATCAATGGTCTATATTGAATTCATTGATCATATATTATTTTTAGTATTTAATAATTGTTGCGTCTTGAAAATGATCCGTAGAGTGAAAGTTTGCTTTTGTTTTAGTCAAAGCCTGTGGTGTCAAGCGAGCAAGAGACACTCATTTTAACGTGGAAAACCTCGAAAATAGGAAAATCACGCTGGCGAAAAGCTTCCACTGTGTCGTTTTTTGAGTCTTCCGATACAAGATTACAGAATTGCATATGGGAGGAAAAATAGTATGTAACAACGATCGGTTGTAATGGTTCTGGTAGTAGGTGGAGATGTAGGGACAATTGGCGATGAAATGGCCGGTGATGGTGGTTGATGACCGTAGAAACGTGCGACTTGAGGATCTTGAGCTTCTCTTCTTCCTCCTTTTAGGCTTTTTCTTCTTCCTTGTTTGGATTCTTCCTCTTCTTCCTTGCTCATTCTTCCTCTTCTTCCTTTTGACTCTTCCTTCCCTTGCTTTCGGACTCTTCCCTTCTTCCTTCTTGACTCTTCCGCTTCTTTCTGACTCTTTCTTCTTTCGGGCACCTCCTCTTCTTCACTTGTTTATTTCTCTTCTTCACTTCACTTCACACTCTTTCATGTGAGGAATGAGCTATTTATAGATGGGAGGAGGGCATTCTTGAAATTCATATAAGGCCCATACCACCCTCGATGGACGGCAGATGATTCCATCATTTGATGTATTTTGAGCATTTGGATGCCCAAATGAAGTCTAATTATGAGATCTTAGGCGTTAGATCCGGTCGAGCTGATTTATATAAACACTCTATATTTGAGAGCTGTTTTGGGATTTAATTGATATCCCAAAGATTCCGATGATATTTTAAGTGTTTGATCTTGACGGTTTTAACTCAAAATCATATCGCTTCGATATTAAGATTTGTCTTTAGTCATATTTTGAGAATATCTAATATTTTCAGAATTAGATGATCATAGTCTTATTATATTTCTCTCATCAAGACACTCTATTTTACTATAGACGTGTTGATTTTGGCAATTGTTTGAACCTTCAATAAATATATTAAAGATTTTATTATACTGTAAGTATTTTATTTAGGCTCATTTGAGCTAGGATCGAAATACTTTTAATGTTGATATGATTCCCCATCGAGAAGTTGAATTCAGCAATAATTTTTTTTAAATCGGCATATGGATGATCGTGAATTTATTTTTATAAATTTTTAGCTTTAGAATTGAATCAAGATTTGGATTTTATTGGACATATTTTTTTTTGATGATGTATTAAAATTAAGATTAATAGTATAAAAATTTAAATTATATTTGTTTAATTTATAATTAAAAAAGATATAAAAATAATATGTATATTACAATAAAAGATTGTATCAACGATCATATTAATAAAAATAAAGTACTTTTTTCTAGAATCATATTTGACAAAATATATTAGTAAAAGTTCATATTTTGACATTGAAAAATACTTATTTTTTCAGTAAAATTAGCAGTGCCATAAAAAAAATCAAATCATATTTTAAAGAAAACCACAAAATTCTATTACAAATATAAAATTTTAGCCTTATGTAAATATTCAAAATTCAAAATAAAAGATAAATCAAATAATAATATTTGCATTTTTTTGAAAAATAACTATTATGACAATTGAATAATTTGAGATGATATTGTGCAAAATGTTACTTTTAAAATATAGTTAACAAGTTGAAATGTTATTGATTAAAACGTTATGTTTAAAATAAAAATAATATTCAATTTTAGACATTATTTATATGAAGAATGTGTTGTGTTACTTAAAATATGATTGTTTTAAATATAGTTGATATGACCATGAAAATTCTAATAGTCGAAGCACGAATCTTGATGTTGAGACTCGATTCAATCAAGATTAAACAAGATCGCTTATTATCAATCGACTCTTAAACATGAAGTGTTTATAATCGAATCGGCGTCTTAACGAAATGATCTAACAAAATATCTCATTATTCGACTTCATTTGAGCATTCAAATGCTTAAAATACATTAAATGATCAAAAGAATCATTTTGAGTTGGTCAGATGGAGTGGATGGTTGGATTTTGCATGTATTTATAGACACCACTCCTCCATCATAAATTCCTCTTCTTCATATGAGGATACCAAGCAAGAGAGAGGAGAGCTCTAAAAAATCCTCCAAGCATATCGTGCCACTCGGCTCGCCACCACCCCTAGTCAACCACGCCGTCGGCCACCGCCGATCCTGCCGTCGTTGATCCCGTTGTTCCATCATCTACCTCCTGGCAATGTTACCAATGTGACTATATGATTGTTGTTGTTGTCGATTATGAGATTCTTATTGTCATCTCATACAATCCTAATCCGGAAAACTTTGTACTCCAAAACAAATACATAGTGGATGATTCAGCCCGTGATTTTTTACCCTATTCCCGGGGTTTTTCCAAGTAAAAATTTCTGGAGTTTTATTATTTACTCTTCAAATACATGTGTGTGTTCTGGATTTCACAACAAGGTTAAAGTAAACTTTTGCTCCAATTGATTTTCTAGCACACAACAATAGTTATTTGCGAAGTAGTGTTTAATATTAAAGTATGGGTATATGAAGTCATTATTTTAAATATCATTGGCTACTAATACAATAAATCTAAGATGATGTTATATTTGAATTACTTGAAATTTCTTTCTTTATAGATTAAAGAATCTTTTTATTTTGAAACAAATAAATTTGAAAGGCTGAGATTTAAAAATAGTAAGGATTAAAATATTAAATTCTATAATAAAAAATAAGTACATGTCAAATTTAAAATCATAAAAATTCTTCATGTGTGAAATTAATTTAATTATATAAATATCTATTAAAATTAAGATAATTAGATAGGTTATGTAAAAGTAAAGTAAATAAAAATATTATTTAGAAAATGAAAATAGAAAAGAAAGAAAATAAATAAATACTCAAAATCAATAGTTTTACCAAAACAAATAACGACATCAATACAACAACAACAAGCCTTATACTACGTAGTATATATAATCCTTTTCTCCATCGTGTCCTATTAAGTATCAATTTTTCTTTGATTCTAATAAACTACAATCATTTTTTTATGCATCATAACCAAGTCTTTTTAGGTCTACCTCTACATTTCTTAATATAAGACAAATATAATGCATCTACACTCCTAGCTAGGTAATCTGACTGCCGATGCTTTATGTGACCAAACCATCTAAAGCTCTCTAATCTTAGCCACCAGCTACTCCAATCTTATCACGTATATATTTATTTTGCATTTTATATCTAAGAGTAAAGCCACTCATCCATGTGAGCATCCTCATCTCTACAATACTTAACTTTATCTTATGCTTCTATTTTATCGGCCAACATTCTGTGTCATAAATCATTGTAGGTTTTACCACAATCTTATAAAATTTTTTCTTAAGCCTAAGCGGTACTTTTCTATTACACAACAGGCCAGATGCATTCCTTCACTTCAACCTTCCAACTTAAATTCTACTAATAACATCCCCATCTATTTCACTGTCATTTTGAACAATTGACCCAATATATGTAAATTCACTCTTTTTTAATGACTTGATCACCCAATGTCACAACTCCACCACTAGATCTTCTACAACTAAAATTACACTCAATATATTCAATTTTAGATCACTTAAACGAAAAATTTTAAACTCTAAGATTAACCTCCACAATTCAATTTTTTCTTGAACTCCCTCTTAAGTCTTATCAACAAGAAGAATGTCATCAACAAAAAGCATACACTAAGGTACATCCTCTTATAAATGTGTAGTGAGAACATCCATAAGTAAAGCAAAAAAAAAAGATATGGACTTAAAGTTGATCCTCAATGTAATCCAACTAAAATAGAAAAATATTTTGTCAATATTTCTTATGTTTGGACACAAGTAAGAGTTCTAGTATGCATATCCTTAATGGATTTGGATAAAATAAATATTAACTTCTTTCATTTCTAGTATTCTCCAAAGCACTTCTATTAGAACTTTATCATATTCTTTCTCCAAATCAATAAATATCATAAGCAAATCCTCCTTGCTCTCTCTATATTTCTCTATCAGACCTATCAACAAATGTATAGCATCCATAGTAGACCTACATGGCATGAAACCAAACTAATTTTGAGAAATAATTGTATCACATCATAAGCTATGCTCAGTTACTCTTTCTCATAATTTTAATATATAACACATTAACTTAATTCTTCTATATTTTGCACACTCTTGTGCAGCATTTTTTTTCTTAAAAAATAGGAATCAACAAACTCACTAAATCTATCTCTTTCCCTTCAACTAATAGAAAATTTTTGTTTCTTCGTTATCATACCGTATTTGATTGATTCTTTTCAATATGAAAATATTTAAATTTTGTTTATAGATACTAAATAATAAACATAAATAAATATAAGATGGAATAAAATATAAGACATTAACCGCTAACTATTCTCTAAAATTGATTGCGGGCGATAACGACAAAAGAAAAGTAATTAGAAATGAACCTTCTTTGTGATGTAAATATATATAATTATAGATAGAAACTTACCATTTATTAGCATGCGGTAGATAATAATAATTGATATATATTTTTTTAAGAAAACCGTTTTAAATTTCTATTTTTTTTTCAGATTGATATGAGTAAATGCAATCAGATTATAATTATAATTATATATATATATATACCATTTATTAGCGAGTGGTAGTTAAGAATAATTGATTTCCTTTTTTTAAAAAAACCGTTTTAAATTTCTATGTTTTCAGATTAATATATGAGTAAATGCAATCAGATTATAATTAAGAATTATATTAGCAATTTAGATTATATATATTTTTAATTTCAATAGATAAATAAACGCTATTAAGTTTAACTAAGAATTATAAATTATTTTGATCGATCGAAAATATAATTAACTTTGTAGGATCTGATAAATCATCGATCAAATGTAAAATTAAATCGCTAATACTATATGATAAACAAGGATAAATCCGACGATAAAATAGGGCAAAATGCATTAAGAAAAAAAAATGTAAAACAATTATTCTTATCTACCACGTGCTAATATATATATATATATATATATATATTAGCACGTGGTAGATAAGAATAAAATTTACATTTAAAAAAAACTGTTTTGAATTATATTTTTCAGATTAATATATGAGTAAATACAATCAGATTATAATTAAGAATTATATTAGCAATTTAGATTATATATATCTTTAGTTTCAATAAATAAATAAACGCTATTAAGTTTTAATCAAGAATTATAAATTATTTTTGATTGATCGAAAATATAATTAACTTTGTCGGATCTGATAAATCATTGATCAAATGTAAAATTAAATCGCTAATACTATATGGTAAATAAGATTAGGTTGTCAAAAAAGTTTGTTATTACACTTTTGTTTACTCGTTAACTAAATAAACACGACAAATATTTGAGCGATTTATAAGCGAGAATATGAATAATCTTTCATTTTATCGATTTATATATATATATATATATATATATAATAAAACTGGCATGCTTAGTGGTTAAAATTTTTGTTACGTAAAGATTGGCAATTCTGTTCCTCCTTCATACAAATTTTTGGATTATTATATTTGAGTTAGTACGAGCGATTTATCAATTCGAACATGACAATAAAATTTAAAACTATTTTGAAAATAAGGCGACATGAATAAGTGTTCGTTTTTATCTGAGCTATTTGATCAATTCGAGCGGACACTGATAAAATTTCAAACCATTTTGAAAATAAGGCAGAATCTGAATAAGGGTTTGCATTTTACACACCTAATAAGGATAAACCTGATGATAAAATAGGGCAAGGGCATTACGTATATATATATATATATATATATATCATTTATTAGCACGTGGTAGATAAGAATAATTGATTTACATTTAAAAAAAAAACCGTTTTAAATTTCTATTTTTTCAGATTAATATATGAGTAAATGCAATCATATCATAATTAAGAATTATATTAGCAATTTAGATTATATATATATTTGATTTCAATAAATAAATAAACGCTATTAAGTTTCAATTAAGGCTAAAGATAAAAAAACTGAATACTGGAAAAAAAAACCATGCAAAATTTTAGATTCAATATTTGCTGTTTTCAAGAAGAATAGATGCAATTAAGGCCAATTTAAGAGCAAAGAAGAAAGACCATAATAAAACCAGATTATAATTAAGGATAGAAAAGAAAATTTAATTTAATTTTTAAGACCTAACATCAAAATATCAAATGTCATATTTATTTTCCATTCTATTTCTCCTATAAAAATGTCACCAGCTTTTAATATTTTCACCGGGAAACTAAATTGAAGACTTCAAGTAAATCTCGGAAAGGCTTACATTTACACGAAATTCATGAATTCGAAATTTAATTTTGTCATTTCTTGAACAATAACTGAAGCGTTATTTAAATTTAATTTTTTACTTAAAATGTCATCTGAAACGTTTCTATGTTTACAGTTATTACTTGAAATGTTAAACACTTGTTCACAAGTTAGTGGGAAACTTATTGCACTAAATAAATATTAAATTATATTTTTAAAATTCATTATTGTAAATATCATTTCCAACATCTAATTAATTCAAAATGAAGTTGAGGCATCATAAAGGAATTTCTGATAAGATTAAAAAAAAAAGTCAAATTTGATTATGTTGAAAGGCTAAAATCAATTTATTTGAAATATCAGACAGAAATTTCTGGTAGGAGCAAAAAAGAAACCTCATATGGATGAATGTGAAACTTAAAGTAAAATTAACTAGAATTAATAAAAGAGAACTAGCTTGTTTTGATAACCCAGGTGTGTGTGAAAGCAATGGGAGGCATCCGTATAAATTTGAAAAGTGTGAGGGCCATTGTGCCAAAAATCTGTCGATATCATCCAAAATTTAAGGGTGTCCCCATGAGACAGCTCGTACGTATCGTGATGATTGCTAACGAATTGCGCAGTGTCGGTTGTCAAACATTGCGTCCCGTAATAGACGGATTGAGTCACGGACTCTCGTGGGTTTTCTGTTTGATAAAAAGAATTCCAAAATTAAAGCTACACTATCAATAGTCAACTGAAACGGATAATTTTATTAGTAACTATTAGCAAGAAGGTTAATCGAATAGAAATCGTTGTGTTCAGACTTGAAAATGGTTCACTATAAGTAAGTTTGTGTATATTAGGAGTGTAAATGAGTAGAGTCTAATTTTGATTTAATCGAAAACTTTGTTTTAATCCTGTTGAGGACTCGAATTCATTATCGCTCGACTCAATTTAAAGAAAGTCAAGAATGAGTCGTTTAAAAAGCTTGATAAACTATTGAACCGATAACGTGATATATGATAATTACAATTTGCTATTATAAAAATGAGCCGGCTCGATAAGCTATTGAGCCAAGCCAAACCATGCTCGAACTCGAGTTCAAAATTTTTTTGAGTTTATTTATGAGCTCGAGTCAGCTCGCAAGCCAACTTGACTCACTTATACCCAAATGTGTGTGTGTGTGTGTAATTTAGAGTTATTGCTGGCTCACTTGAATTAGATTAGACACCAACCTAACTATCAACTCAATGCATTAAAAAAGTCTTGAAAACTAATAATATGCTAATAAAGGTCTTAATATATCATTACAAAATATTATTATTTTCATTAACAATCAATTTTTCATGTTAACACCATCAAGAAAATATTTTAAAGAAGATGCCAATAAATTAAAAGACCGTTGCATAAGTTAATATAAATTTTTTTTCTAGAAGTGGTGTACCAAAACTCAATATTTAGATGTTAATAAGCTAGAAAGAGAGGTCGCAATAAGAGCTTTTAACCTTGTCTCAAAGATATAGAGTTTCGTGAAAATGCTACAACAAGAATATATTATAAAGATATAGTGAACAACACACTCATTAAGCTAATTTCACCTTGTGTCTTTACTTTACCTTCAAAAATGAGTTTCAAGGAACATCTAGAACTTATCTTCAAGTGATCAAAGCTCCAATTAGCTTAATAGATTATCCTTCATCTTTATAACTGCTATAAATTGACTTAAAGATAAACCACTAGATGTATAATACAAGATCTATTGCTATCAAATTAATAGTGAATCACATGTTTTATACACTTATGTTGTCAAACACCATCTAACCAATCTTTTCATGTTAACACCATTAAGAAAATATTTTAATGAAGATGCCATTAAGTTAAAAAGTTGTTTCATAAGTTAATATAAAACTTTTTCTAAATTAGAAGTAGCAAATCAAAACTCAAAATTGATTGGTTAGTAAGCTAGAAGAGAGATCTTCGTAGCTTATAACCTTATCTCAAAAATTCATAATTTCATTAAGTGGCACAATCAAATTATATTATACAATTAGAGTGAACAAACATTACCTTTAAAAATGAATTTCAATGAATATCCTAAACTTATCTTCAAGTGACCAAAGCTCCAAGTAGCTTAGTAAAATACTCATTATCTTCATAATTGCTATAAATTGACTTAAAGATAAATTAATAAATGTCATAATGCAAGATTTATTACCATCAAATTAATAGTGAGTCATATGTGTTATATATAAACATGGGGTCAACATTATCTAACCAACCTAATATTTGTCACTTTGATTTACTCCTTTTAAGCTAACTTGATTGTTTAAGACCTCCCATATGAATTACACTAACATCCTGTCTATCCCAACTACAACACTCTTCAAACCCAAAAAAATACCTCTCCTTGCCTAAGATGTCTACAATTATCATTACTTGTTTGAAGCTCTTTGATGATATGACATGACAAATGACCATGCTAAGAAATTGCTATTCTAAGAATACCCTTCATCACTTTGAAATGTTCCTTTGCCATATCTCCATGTTCTTAGCATTGACTCTCAACAAATCATCTAATTGACTAATGGATAGTATCTAGTACCTAACCATCTAAGTTATGTCATATAAACTACATCTTGTATTGCTACTAGACTCATTTTCTCTTATTCTACATGTCCCTTTCCACCATAGCTTCACATTGAATTGATAGTTCACTACAAATACCCTCT
Source organism: Cymbidium sinense (assembly GCA_021442155.1). Taxonomy (NCBI): domain Eukaryota; kingdom Viridiplantae; phylum Streptophyta; class Magnoliopsida; order Asparagales; family Orchidaceae; genus Cymbidium; species Cymbidium sinense. The sequence continues at coordinate 16,970,423 of CM038221.1, read as the reverse complement.
ATTTGCCCTTAGAAGAGATTATTTTTTTTATTTGCATGTTTATTGAAACTAATTTTTATAACCTAGAAAGATTGAAAAATAAATAGACAAGAGCTTGTATCTTTTTCCAAAGAATATTGAATTCTTCTTATGATCTCGATAGTGGATGTAAGATTTTAAGTTGAACCATGTAAATAGTTGTGATATCTTTTATATGCAATTTATTTTCTTAATCTTCTTACAGGTTATACTTTGCCCTCTATCAAGGAGCAAATTAACTTATAACCTCATCCTTCTTTCTCTTTCGTAAAACAAATATAAACTTTGATCCAACCAATTCAATTTAATAACTTATAACATAAATTTTTAGCTACTTGATCCTTATCTTGAATATATATCTGTATCTTGGTGATGACAACTAAATATATACAAAGTCAAAGTGAACAAGGTGCTTAAATTAGTTATTTAAGCCATGATCTATAATAAATTGGATTGACTCAACATTAGTTATTTATCTTTAGAAAGACTATCAATGGTGGTCAAGCATACATGCTATAGAGCACTTGTTCTACTAATCAATTATTGATTAGTTCGTTGCCACTCTCGGTTTGGTTATTAATCTTCCTAAATATGAGGTTATCCTTCATGGCCATTGTGCTATTCAATTTTTCCTTTCTAGAGGTATCACCCCAGCATCCTTTGATCCAATTTGTGGGCCCAAAGACATTATAACCCTAATGTGTTGGATTTTAGGAAGAGCACATGTAAGAGTACTAATTTAGGTTAACAAATTAGGTTTAGATCATTTCAAGTATTATCACAAATAAAAGTAGCCTTAACCCAATATAGTTACTAAATATATCAAAAAATCTCAACATTAATTTGCCTTAATCAAACATGGACTTGATTAGACACCATAATACTAAAAATATTTAAATTATGATGAATTAGCATAAATCAATTGGAAAGCAATATGATTATTCTATTCATATAGAACTAAAAAAAATTATACTTTAATATAGTTTTATTAAAAAAATATTAAATCATTATTCTAGGGGTGACGAGAGCCTAACATCACTTGGCCTATCCAATTTTGTTCAATCCATTTAAGCTATTGGAATATGACCCAAAATTTACATGGGTTGACTCAAGTAGAATTTTTTCATCGATTTAAGTTAAATTTTTTGTGTTGGGTCTAATATTAACACCTCTAGGCACATACATGGACTCATCTAGATGGAGTTTGATACAATGATACATATTAATAATAGATTCAAAACAACAATCCCACACCCTCTTTATTGACTAATTCTATTAGGATCTCCCAAGCAATCAAGCTTCCAACACCATGAATTCACACTCTTGTGTTGATATTCAACTTTGTAGTTAGTAGTAAACTCATGGTGTTTCCAATTGATGAAACACAAACAAATCATACAACACAAATATTAATCAGTGCTCCATCAACAGTCACAATAGAACAATATGATGAGTGAGCAAACAAAAGCCAAGCAAGCCATCTTTAATGGATATCATTGATCACCAATGCATCAAATAATATGACAAAATCTAACAATAAAAAGGCAGCTTTCTGAATTATGGCCAACAATATGTAAGCAGTTATCATGTTGAAGACTTTCAAGAAGCAATCTAATCACATGTAGACGCACATCAATCAACACACCGAAGCCTCTTTAGGAAGCAGTGGATGATCACTAATTGCACGCTACCATTGCTGATTTTTTTTTTCTACTTCTTACTGATGATAGCCACTAAGCCCTATTCAAGTACTGCACTCCCCTACTGTTATAACAAAGACCATAAGCATGCAAAAGGCTAAAGCTCCATGCCTCATTAGTCGTCTCAATGACTTATAAGGTGCAACTTCCAGTTTGAATGCCTTCGTTAAGTTCAATTAGAACGTGACTATTTAATATTAGTATAAAGAAGGCTCTGCAGAACAACTTGCTGCTCTGCTTTCCGTTTTGAGCTAAGCAACTACACTATTGTGACAATGCTGAAAAAATTTATGCATTTTCAAGTCATTAGAATAATAGAAGATGTGGGGCAAATCCTCTTTTCCTATTATCCGGGCCAGGGGGTGTTGGGTAAGTAGCCCTATCATTGCCTTAAATTTGGAAATAGGGGACTTTTAACTCTTTCCTCCCTGACTTAACGGCCTCAACCATCTCATGTGATCTTGTCAAAATTTCCAATTCACGCAATTGCACTAGACGACCTTTTGGAGGAAGAATAACTAAGGAGAGTTTTTTTTTAATTAAGATATCTTAAGCAATTTATTTGATATAATTTAAAACTGTTTTTCTCAAAAGATTCTTAGATCAAGTTATAAGATGTTTATTGTCATTTGCCCGTAAAAAAAAAAAAAATTGTATATAATTATTTTTCAGATGAAATTAATGTCCGGTAATAAAAAGAGGTTTTTCTTAATGGTTATAAATAGTGTCTTGACTTTTTTTCATTATTAAGTTATAGTGGTCCATTTTCTTTATCTTTTTTTCGGGAAACATATTCTATATCTTCAATTTATGAAACTGTAATTTTGTGAATGTGTTTTTAATATTCGTTTGGTATTAATATTTTGAAAAAACATTTAAAGAATAAGGACAAGACGGTTGAAACAAATTCCTCTCCGCATGCCATATTGTAGGAAATGCAGTTTTTTTTAGCAACAATGCGTAAAATTTTAAAAAATATATGCTGACAAAAAAAAAAAATCAAATTATTATAAACCCACCGAATAAATTCTCTAATCTCCCTCACTATTCCCGCCTATTTAAACCCACACTCCCTTCCTCACTTACCCAAACCTCCTCCTTCTTCTCTAAGCATAAACACAGAGAGGGAGGAAAATAGGAAGATTAAGTAGATGGCAGCCAAAATATTCTTTTTCTTCTTCTTCTTCTTCCTGCCCACATTCTTCCTCGCTTCAACCATTGCAACCCCTCGCACTCCTCCATCGTCTTCTACAGCAGCAGTCCCCGATCCCGATCCCGAGCTTGTAGTTGAGGAAGTTCACAGGTACGCTCACAGAATTATCAGCAATACAAACCATTACACAGTCTCTGTTAATTTTCAGCTCATAAATTTCATAAGTGCAGTATTAGGACCCAATTGTTTTATCCCTTTTACTTGATGATAATTATTGGCTCATTGGCAGATTTCTAAACAATTTTCGAATTCTCTTTATATCATTTTATGAGCTGTATTCCAATCCATCTCCTAAAGTATTTGAGATAAATATTTTTTAATTATCTTCATGCCCTTCCACCATTATCATATCAAACGAGTGCTGTTACACTAAAAACGATCTGCATAAAAAAAAAATAATTAGTGGCCACTTAATTAAATAGATCAATCAACTTGGTGAAAGAGAAAGGAAAGTGCACTTTTTTTTTTTGAAAAGAATATTTTATTAACTCGTTTAATTAAAAAGTTAATGTTAATAGATTTTAAATATAAATTTTTTTTTGAATTGTTGCTATTTTTCTTTGACATCAGAATCCTGTTGAATTTGTCGGTCGTCAAAATTGATTTGAAAAAATAAAATCTTAGAAATCAATTTCATGATTGTTTCATAAAACTATGATTTGACAACAAAAAATTAACTTATTTTAAATGATCGAGCTGTTAATCATCCATGCATTTACCTTGGCAGGAGCATCAATGTCTCCCGTCGGCGGTTAGGCTATCTCTCTTGCGGAACCGGCAACCCAATTGATGATTGTTGGCGCTGCGACCCCAACTGGGAGGCTAATCGTCAGCGGCTCGCCGACTGCTGGCTTCGGTCGCAACGCCCTTGGAGGCAAAGGCGGCGCCACTTATGTTGTAACCGACAGCGGAGACGACGATCCCGTGAACCCCAAACCAGGCACGCTCCGCTACGGCGTCATCCAAAACGAACCACTCTGGATCGTGTTCCAGCACGATATGGTCATCCAGCTCAAGGAGGAGCTCATGATGAACTCCTACAAGACCCTCGACGGCCGCGGCGTCAGCGTCCACATTGCCGGTGGGCCCTGCATCACCGAATACGTCAGCCACATCATCATCCATGGCCTATACATACACGACTGTAAGCAGGGGGGAAATGCTTACGTGCGTGACTCGCCGGGGCATTATGGATGGCGAACGCTGTCGGATGGCGACGGCGTCTCCATATTTGGCGGAAGTTATGTTTGGGTTGATCATTGTACGCTCTCGAATTGCCGAGATGGGCTTGTCGATGCCATTCGGGGTTCGGCGATCACCATTTCGAACAATTATATGACTCATCATGATAAGGTGATGCTGCTTGGACACAGTGATGAGATGCTGGTGGATAAGAACATGCAGGTTACTATTGCTTTTAACCACTTTGGAGAAGGATTGGTTCAGAGGATGCCGAGGTTTGTCTCTCCCCTGTTTAATCCCTTGCTTAATTAGCCATTGTTGTTTCTGCTTTCTCCTTTCAATTATTACTTTTTTTTTTGTTAACGATTAATGTTTCACATAAATCTATTAAATAAATATATTTTTAATAATTTATTAATCATATGTGATATAACAGATTAGAATCATCTATATTTACTGGCTTACTGTTAAGAGTTTGAGACATTGCTGTTATGTAATCGCATTTGATTGATTCCAGTCATGAAATACATTTTGTACAGCTGGAATTGAAAGACACTCAAAATGAATTATATGTGATTGATTCGATTAAATCAACAGCATCCTGCTGCACAGCATATGTAAAAGTAATGCGATGTCTGAGAAGTTAGTTTGCCAATAATGTTTCTTTTTTTTTTTTTAAATATATCATAAAGATAATATTTACAATGAGTTGGTTTTAGTGAAAAAGAAAGGACGAATACCTTTCACACTTATAAATTCACCATATTTTAACTCATTTGTCGATTAAATGGCATCCCATATAAGTAAAGAAAGTTGTGGACCAATATTATCTATTTTATTGAATATAATTTACAGAAAGTGTCGTTTCTCTTGGATGGGGGTGAAAAGGACAATTTTGTAAGGGAATTTTTATTCTCGAATAAAATTATGAGTTACAAGAAAATATGATTACTTTTTTTTTTTTATCTTGAACGTTCATAAATCTGTATGTTCCCGTAAGCTTATGTATCGAATTATAGAGATGTCCTTATTTTTATGATAAAAAATAATAATTTTATTACATACAATGAAGTTAAAAATGAAATATTCATATAGCTGTCCTTAATTAGCACGTTGCTTCAGCTAATTTTGGTGGGAGGATTGTGGTGGTTATAACTGGAAAGAGTTGATGTGATCGAGCAGGTGCAGGCTTGGATATTTTCATGTGGTGAACAACGACTATACGCACTGGGAAATGTACGCAATTGAGGAAGCGCGGCGCCGACGATTAACAGCCAGGGAAATAGGTTCCTCGCGCCGGACGACCGTTTCAGCAAGGAGGTGAGCATCGTTTTGCATTTTGGTACCCACTTTCTACTTATTTCTCCTTTAAATGTGAAGAAAATAATGCTTTCTTTGCTATCGTCGGTTGAAATGTCGCTTTTGTTTCATATTCTTTTGTCATACTGCTTGGAAGTAAACAATGTGATTATAGTTTTCTAAATTCAACGATCGAACAAATGGTTTGCTCTTGATAACAAAAAAAAAAAATTATAATATTATTCATTGTATATTTTCTAGTTTGACATATTTAAATTAGGAAGAAAAGGTGAGTGGTAGATTTGTCTCTTGGAGAACTATGATCGCTGAAAGTCAAAAGTCTCACCTGCTAATTTAATGAAGCTATTGAAGGAATGCGCATGGCGGGGCTTCCAAAAAATTCGGTACCTTAGTGCTACTGTTCGAATCTCTCGTTATCATCTTTGGGAAAATAAAATGATTTTGCTTTTCCTTCATTATTATTTTTTTCCCTGTGAGACATACTTTTCCGCATCTTTGATGCTTGTGCTAAAACGATATTATTTATTTAATAAAGGGCCCCTAAACTTTTAAAATTTTAGCTAATTACTTCGAAGAAATAAATGTCTGCAACGAACATCATAAATGGCATGTAATCAGCATTGATTAATTAGCTGCTTGGTCACGGTGTTAATTTGAGTGAATTGCTGAGTGATACAGGTGACGAAGCGAGAGGACGCGCCAATGAATGAGTGGAAGAACTGGAACTGGAGATCAGAGGGTGATTTGATGATGAATGGAGCCTTCTTCACCCCTCAGGTGCCGGAGCCTCGTCGAGCTATGCCAAAGCATCGAGTTTGGCAGCTAGATCTTCCTCTCTGGTTGGAATCATAACCAGCTCGGCCGGTGCTCTGGCGTGCAAGAAGGGCCGCAGCTGCTGATCATTAGCCGAATTCCTACACAAGTGTCTCTGTTAAACAAGAAAAGGGATTGAAGGCTCAGCTGATAGCTATTATATGTGTGTATGATATCGCCTATAAGGTGATACGAAAGTTGTAGTTAGAATAAAAATATCCACTTGTTTTACTCTTTTAGCATTTTCCTATGATTTAGTGCCTCGAGTTGTGCCGACCTCAAGCTGCTGTCATCTTGAGAAATTAATCGTATAGGCAGGCAGTAACGATGTGTTGAAGGATTGTTTCCCTAGTTATATTAAATTTGCAGCTTACATATATTTATGTCAAGTGATTAATTAATTTATTGTCCGGCCAATTTGTTATATAGAGAGGATGTGATGTTTGGATTCACAGCACATGCATTATTTGGGTGCTGTTTATAAAAAATTGTAGAGTTAATTTAAAATATTATTTGTAAAAAAAAAAAATCTTTGCTTAACAAGGTAACTTGGTTTTAATGAGATTGGTGGGTCCAAATCCCCTGAAAATAAAATTCAATTTCTTAAAGAGTACAAAGGCTCCACTTCTTAAATAAATTCACAATTAAAATAAAATTACTTTATGTTTGCATAGTGGAGGAAAAGAGGTTTATTTTAAGGGAGCATTTATATACATAATATATAATTCTTATATATTTACATATCTAATATCTAAATTTTCATATTTATATATATCACCTAAATCTTTAATATTATATAAAAATAATATTTTTTATTAATTTTTTAAAAGTGAAATATGCCTTTTTCAAGCATAAAAAGATACAATATTTGTAAATATCAAATTTTAGGTGTTAGTTATATAAATGCATAAGAATTTTATGCTATTTATGTAAATTTTTCTTGTTTTAAATATAAATTTATTATTACTATTGTGTGTGTGTGTGTGTGATTACTATATTTTAGATGTGGATTAACTACAATAGCGACAAGTACTTGCTTCCTAGTTTCTCAATTTATTTTGGACCCTGAGATTTAATAAAAACAAAATTACGATGGTTTCGCAAAATAAAGATAGATTAAATAACAATTGTTAGAAATAATCAATAAACTAGGAGACAATAATTATTTTCGTTCAATTAATGTCTAAACCACAAAGGATCCACAACCTCCAATTAAAAAAAAAGGTGTATATAATGTATCTTCCATGATACATCCATTAACTTTAGTCATAATTGAGTATAGAGTAGATTCTTAGAGATCATTACAATACCTAAAATACATAATGTAGTAGCAAAATCCTTGAAGTGAGCACCTGTGCAAGGCACCTTTAATGGTTGAGAGCTTTGACTTACAAGAGATCTTGGGTTCAAATCTTTACATGCGTTGTGTGTGCGAGTTTGTGATTAAATTCACTTAAGTATCAACAAAAAAAAAAATCCTTGAAGTGAGCACCTAAGGATGCTTTATCCATCTCCTTTTCCCTTTATTTTCTAGCAAAAATTTTGCAAAGATTTATTTGCATGTTGAATATTTTGGTCAATAGTACTTCATATTCTACTAAATACTATTATGTACTACAAATTTAGTACTAGTAGAATAAATAATTTATATCCTAACTTTTCACGATGATCTAGTACATATACAAACAATAAAGAAGAACATAGAAAATACCAAATTTTTTATATAGGAAATCGAAAAAGAGAAAAACACTATGGAGCCTATCTAATAGCAATAACCCACTATATAAATGATGTTATAGAATTCTATCTTTCCCTTTAAATGGAGAATATATAATTATAAAATTGTGAGTTGTATAATGATTATACTAACAATTTAAAATAAATAAGGCTACAAACTTTCATATGATGGTGATTAGATTACAATAGTTATTAGTAGTGGTTGTTGATGATTGTTAGTAGCTGTCTATGATTACTAATGATGGATTAACTTCAAGCTTCTAAGCTTAGCATTTAGCTCTCTCAAATAACTTTGAAAATAAGATCCTATTTATAGAGTTTTAAGAGAAGTATTTTAACAAGTTAGTTAAAATTTCAAAACATTCAACTTGTATTAAATTTTTTGATTTTTAGATCATGTTTAAGTATCTTAATGATCTCATAATTAAATGGTCATAGGCTTGCTAGATTTCTCTCATTAAGCTGCTTGCTTGACTATAAACATGTTAGATTTGGCAATCTTTTGATCATTTGTTTTATATTTAAAACCTTAATTTAGTCTCATTTGATTTTGTACGATTTTGGTATTGTTTGGTTTCTTGTTTAAACATTGAGTTTGACAATAAATTTACTAAAATTGACAAACAAATTATCTTCAATTTATTTTGGAAAGTTTTCAACACAAGAATTATATTAAGATTTATGCTTATTCTTACAACAGGTCAAATATATTTTATATACAGAGTATCTTCATATATTAATGTGTGTGTGTGTGTGTGTGTGTGTCTATATATTATGGGCTCCAAAAATTCGCTACCAACCTCTCGATTTGGAGAGTATGAATTAAATGTTGGTTAAATTTTCAGAAAGTAGATGAAACACTAGATAAGACACTACCCAAAGATTTCACTCTCATTTTGTGAGGACTTTAGATTTGGTTCCAGGTTTCATATAGGTGCAAGCACCTATGGTTAATTACCTCTCCCAAAGCTAAGAGAGAACTTTTGATTAAGGCTAGTCGTTTGATCGCTAAATGCTTAGTGTATAGTAGCAGCATGTGGAGTATAAAATTATGAATTTATAGTAGCAGCAGATGGTTAGGGGAATGATGATGTGCCCGATCAAGATCCCATGGTTCCATCATCCGGGACTGTCGTGGTCCCTAGTCTACTTAGTTAGAGAAGGTATTCAACCCAACTTGACCAAAGGATCCTTGTCAGTAGCCATGTGTTGCGTAGTTCAAGAAAACCTTGTAGACCTAGGATGGTGTTTGTCTGAGGAGACAAGTTTAAGTCTATCTTAATTGATAGATGGCTTTTTGTCTTATCAGGTGTACCCTATGGTTTAAATCTCAAAGGGTAAAGTCATTGGAAAACATATGGGCTACAATCATGACCGTAATATAATGATGTCATTTAGCGGCAGCCACCCGATCAGAGAACTCTAGTCATAACCACATCATATATGGAGCCTACTAGCCAAACCACGTGGATAGAGGACACGAGCCATGTCCTTATTGGCATGAGATTGATGAGAGTGAATATAGAAATTCACTTGACTTAACATTATCTCCTTCATCATCTAGAGTTATCTTAATTTGTCACCTCCAATAAACAGTTATGGAAGGTGGGTTGAGTGGAGTTTGCTTTAAGTTTTTACATTATAAATTTCATTTGAACATTTATGATTTAATAACTTATTAAATTTAACAATTAGATTGATGCATGATTTAGATTAATTTTCTCTGGAATTACAATCACATTCTAATAATAGTATCATTTTCGGTTGAAATCTTCATTCAACACAGCCATCATCGAGGTTGATAAGTCTGCTTAATCATTTAGTTTATTACTCCAGATCCTACCGACTCTATTAATTTAATAATAGAGGCTAGATTTATTTTTGAGAAATTTGAATTTGAGATTATCGAATATAAATATCATAGATATTTTGATAATAATGACCCTTTAGTTGATATTCTCAATCATCTCAACTATCATTGGGGAGCTAGGAGATAGTCGTTATATTATCATATGATAGAATTAACTTCTCAGAGATTTTTCAAGCAGAGAAAGCTATAACAACATCATTAGGTTATGTTAACCCAGATCCAACCAAGAATCAATCCACGCAGCATCCTCAGACACTAAATTTACACATTCAACACCGTGTCGAGGCCCATGCGAGTGATTTAGAATATTTACACGAATTTTAGAAAGATCAAATTAAATTGAAAGTTATTTTATATTTTATATAAGAATTCATTTCTTTCAAATGATTGCATAAATTTTAAAGCACTTGAATTGAGTGATAGTTGGCTCCATAATTTATGTAAAATTAATATATTTGAAGTCTATTTAGAATTTAAGCTAATGCCTTATGTCTGCTAGCATTAATATGGTGCACATCCGGTGGCGTAAGGCATTTCAACTCTTATTCAGTTATTTAGATTAATATTCATTTGTTTGGATTTAGTTCATAACTCATTGAGTTCTTTAAGTTTCAATGAAACTTAGCTCGTGATCGTCGCGAAGCTCATAAGCTCATCACAAGTGTTATTCAAATTCATTTTGCTCTATACGGTTTTGATGTGGTATATTGCACAACCTAATTGTTTGGTATGAATCTTAACATAATTTGACTATTCAATAAGAAATATGATTTATGCTCATTGACGAGCTTTCAAACCTTAAGAGTTCAATACATTAAATATTTATTCTTAGTTATAGGTGAGTCATTATATCCCCTTCAAGCTTGCTTGTGTGAGCTCAAGTACATTTAGATCTTTTGATCTAAGATATGAAATTGTTTAAATGCACATTACGAAGCCATGTTTATACTCACTAGTGAACATCAAAATCACTTGAGTTCATTTGAAAGTCCTTTATGAGTCATTTTTAAATTTTGTTCTCATATGCATGTAGATTTTTAAGTTATTGCAAGTCTAATTGAAATCTTTAGCATAAGTATAGTTGAATTTATTTTCATATGAGAATTAACCTTCAAATATATTATAGGTTTAACTCATTCTTATTAGCCAGCTATTGAGCCTTTACGAGTGACACAAGTTTAAATTTTGCAAACTCATATTCATTTTAAGACTTAGAATTCTTATGTTTAAGTTCATTACAAGCCCTTTGGAATTTTAGTTTGAACCTTGCACTTGCTTAAAGTAAAGATATTAAGTACTTTATAACTCAATCTGATGTACTTGAACTTCTAGAAGTGATCAATTTGATATGTTATTTATCACAATTTCATATATTCATTTTATTTTGTGACTCGAGTTCCAATTCATTTCATTTTGTGTTGCATCAAGACTTGCAAGTTCATTTTGATTATGTTAACACAAAATTCTTTAGAGATTTAATTCAATGAAACATTCGGCAGCCTCCCAGAGTTGTCCCCACACAGGGGGCTGTATCAGGAGTCTGGGCTTGCTCACCATGCTACAAAGAGTGCGTATGAGTGGTAGAAACCATGACCTAAATTTTTTTCTTCTCTATCTCGCTACAAAGAGAATGTTATAAGTTACTTGCACAAAACAAAAATTACGTTCATGCAGTCTGTGATCATAGTAGTAGTATCTTGAGATTGATGTGCTCCGCATAGGCCTCAGTGTACCTCAGTCACAATCTTACAAGGTTTGTGTTTGTCTAAACAGCGTAACCATATTTGATCAAAAGGTCATCGGCACAAGGTGCCATCCATGAGAGTATAGGAGAGAGCTCTCTGCTTCATCGATGGGCTTGTGATTTCTCTTGAGGTAGTTTGCCTCTAGTCAAGTAATCCATGAATGGTTGCCTCCAATCCAACTTCTCATCTTTATGGGCAATGGAAATCTCCCCTTCAAGAGAAAGTCTCTCGATAAGTTCAACGCCTATAAGGGACAAGACATGTCTATTTTGAACCCTTATTGGAATGGACTCATCTTCCGGACATGCCAATTCCTTGGCAAATTTGGCCAAAGCATCTGCTATTGCATTCTCTCCTCGAGAAACCTTGTAGATAGTGACCTCATGGATTTGGACCAACAGCTTCATGATGTACTTGTGGTAGTGATGTTAGATTTCAGAACCTTATAGGACCCAGCAATCTGGTTGATGATCAGCTGAGAATCCTCATATATGTTGATGATTTTAACACACACTGTAATAGCTAAATCCAGACTGAAAATCAAAGTCTCATACTGAGCTTCATTGTTAGTGCATGGATTGGAGAGATAGTATGAGAATCTCATCTCATTGTGGTCTGAAGTTAAGAGAACTATTCATACCCCTACTTTTCCTAGAAGAGTAGATCGTGGTTCTTCTCCTTCTCCTTTGTGAAAGGAAGCTGCACCATCAAAATATATCTCCTAATGGCGATTATCAACCTCCCCTAAGTTCATGATTTGTTCAACGGGGAGATTATCACTAAGAGGAGAGTCAGCAGGATGTGGGTGTGTTGCTAAGAAATCTATTAGTGCCTGTCCTTTCATCGTACGAAGAGGTATGAATATAATATCAAATTGTAAGAGAATCATGGACCAACATGCCAACCATTCAGATAATGTCGATCGTGCCATGAGATACTGCAGTGGATTGATTCTTGAAATCAAGTTCACCTTATGAGAAAGCATATAGTGCCGTAGCTTTTGAGATGCAAAGATTAAAGCTAGGTAATGTTTCTCAATAGGTGAGTAGTTTGCTTCAGCAGGGATCAAACGACGGCTGAGGTAGTAAAGGGCATTCTCCTTTCCTTCATCATTGGCTTGGGACAACAAAGCACCAAGGGAGTCATCCAATGCAGCAGTATAGAGGATAAGTGGCCTGCCCGAGATGGGGATTGTTAGAATTGCCGGCTTCACCAAATACTGCTTGATGTCTTCAAAGACATGCTGGTTGATGTAGGATGAGAGTACCTTTTATGATATGATGTTTATTACACTAATAATTCTTAAATCCTCATAAAAGAGTAATGATAAATGCACACTATAATTGTGCACATTCATAATATTATAAATTTAATAAAGTTGAAAAGATTTTGATTAAAGTTATGTTAACCATATTAGAGATCTGAATCTTATAAGTGCAAAGAAATAACTAAAAAGTTTTGAACGATCTAACATGTAGAAGATTTAAAATAACCAGCAGTGAAGAAGGGATAAGTTGAAGTCATCCTCTACAAATAGTCCGTCATTGTGGAGATCAAGTTCATTCCTTAGAAGTCATTCTCTAAGGGTTGTGAGCTCACACACTCAAGTAGTCCGTCACTCAGGGGGAAAGTATACAGAAGAATAGTAAAAGAAATTTATGAAAATAACTTTTATTCCAAATCCAAGTGCCAAGCATTAGAAAGGCCTCCCTATTTATAGAATTAAAAGAGAGAGTTAAGAATACTTAAACCTAACTCTAAACTCAAACCTAACACCATCATAACTACACCTACCACCACCTACTACCAAACCTACTACCTTTATCAAACCTACTACTCATTCCTTACCTATCCAAAATATCATATCTACTACAATAACTCATGGGCCATGACATAAGAATAACCCAAGAATGATTTAACATAAGGTTAATTTTCAGAGATTAGGACAACTAATGCAAAAATGATATTCCCATTAATCTATTGTTGAAATTGACGTTTATTAATAATATGTAGGGATTTCTTTTCTATGGGAGGAGAACAATTTTGGGGTTGAAGTGGAGTGGCCTCTTTAGGCTTAGCTCGATTTAAGACAATTCTCTTACCTTAAAAATTAAAAGCATATGTATTAGATCACCCATAGTTTGTGACATCCATATCAAAAAGCCAAGGTCTATCTAAAAGCACATGAGCAACATCCATCGGAAGAACATCACACCAAATTTTATCACTATATTCTCCTAATTGAATGGGTACAAGAAAATGTTGAGATATAAAGATAGAGGTCTTATATACCCAAGCAACCTTATAAGGTTGTGGGTGAGTCTTTGGGGTGAGCTTCATCCTAGCCAAAGTAGAGGTAGCGATAACATTCATGTAGCTGCCACTATCAATGATTAATTTATACATCTTTTCACCACTCTTAAAATAAGTGTGGAAAATTAATGTGCACATCCAATCAATATTAGCTCATGGGGTAGCTAACACACAATGCATAACAGCTATATGAGACTCATTTAATACTTCTTTCACATCACTAGCTTCTTCATAAGGGTCAACTGCAATTTGATTATCATTATTTTTATTTTGTTGATCCTCATTTTCATAATCTAAGTGCAAGTATTGACGAGGACAAGTACTTACATAATGACCAATTTTATCACATGTAAATTAAGTAATGCTAGACGTCTTAGAACCAGATGTTCCCACTAAAGCTTTTCCTTTTATTTCACTAAGTCCTTTAGGAACTGCTATGGTATGATGGGTAACATGCGATTGAGAGTTATTTCTAGATGAAGTTGTGAATTGCTTGTAAGGTTGTGATCTAAGATATTGTTCAATTTGAGTTGTCACTCAAAATGCATCCTTAAGAGAATAAATTTCTCGGGTTATCATTTCATTATGAATATCAGTTCGTAACCTAGATATAAATCTAAAAATTATGGCGCGGTGATCCTCTCTAACATCACAATGGGTCATCAATGCATCAAACTGTGTCATATACTCAACAACAATTAAAAATCCTTGTTTAAGCGTCATTTCATCCATAAGTTGATCATGAAAATTTAATGGTACATATTTTTGCTTTAATATTTCTTTCGTCTCATCCCAAGAAGTAATAGATGGTTATCCTACTAGTTAAAATTTTCGTGTGAGATTAATCCAATGAGTCTTAGCATGGATAGTTAGTTTCATGCAGATATAATGAACTTGTCTTTCTCGACATGGGCATCCAATCAAAATGTTGATCCCTATCTATTAACCAATTTAAGAAAATTTTAGGATCAAGTCGACCATCAAAAGTAGGTGGATCAATTTTAACCCGATGAATAACATCATCATTAGGTTCTCTAAGTGTACATCGAGGGGCAACAAAACTAGATAATGGCTCTTCATAATATCAAGGATAATGCTCATAAGGAGTTTGATGAGCATAACCTTCATCTCGTCTTAATTATTTTCCTATTCATGAGGTGGTGAGAAAGTACCTCATCAAACTCGGGATATTCATTAAAGTTGTTCCTAGGGTGATAACAGGGTCTAATAGGAGAATGTGGATGAGGAGGGAGAGGAAAAGGAACGGGATCGACAGGATGACCTTTCTTCTCTTCAAGTTGGTGTTCTAGGATTGGGTTAATTTTTGGTGAATGTGTTGTAAGCCTACCAACTTTTTATTTTAAGGCTTCAAATCTTTTTTGGAATTCATTATAGGTTTGTTGGTGCATAAGGGTAAGCTTTTCTATTTTTTTAGTAAATAGGAATCATATTTTTCATCTAAAGATTGATCTTGATATCTAAGACCACTACGAGTTGACATGATGATATTCTTTTAAAATTTTAATATAAGCAAATATTTAATTAATTTTTTTTAAATATGCAATGTAATGAAATCAAAGACGCGATTAAAAAAAGTAAGTAAATGCCTAATTAGATAAAAATTTTGTATGTTTTTTAATATTGAATTACAAGATTACTCTAATGCAAAATTAAAAATCAATACTAAATAAGATGCTCCCAAAAAATATACTTGCTCTGATACCAAAAATGATGTAGGACGAGAGTGCCTTTTATGATTTGATGTTTATTACACCAATAATTCTTAAAT
The DNA here is from genome assembly GCA_021442155.1 of Cymbidium sinense. NCBI lineage: Eukaryota > Viridiplantae > Streptophyta > Magnoliopsida > Asparagales > Orchidaceae > Cymbidium > Cymbidium sinense. Next base: position 16,954,723 of record CM038221.1, on the reverse strand, counting down.
CCTCACAAAAGAGTGATGATAAATGCACATTACTATTAAGCACATTCATAATATTATGAATTTAGTGAAGTCAAAAAGATTTTGATTAAAGTTATGTTAACCACATTAGAGATCTGAATCTTATAAGTGCAAAGAAATAATTAAAAAGTTTTAAACGATCTAACATGTAGCAAATTTAAAATAACTAATAGCGAAGTAGGGATAAGTTGAAGTTGACCTCTACAAACAGTCCGACATTGTGGAGATCACGTTCCTTACTTAGAAGTCCGTATCTAAGGGTTGTGAACTCACACACTCAAGTAGTCTGTCACTCATGAGGAAAGCACACAGAAGAACAGTAAAATAAATTTAAGAAGATAACTTTTATTCCAAATCCAAGTGCCAAGAATTGCAAGATCCTCCCTATTTATAGGATTAAAAGAGAAAGTTAAGAATACTCAAACCTAACTCCAAACTCAAATCTAACACCATCATAACTACACCTACCACCACCTACTACTAAACCTACCACCATTATCAAGCCCACCACTCATTCCATACCTACCCAAACTATCATATCTACTACAATAACTCATAGGTCATGACATCAAAATAGCCCAATAAGTTCAAGACATATGCAAAATATAAAAGCCCAATAATACATAACTTAAATTATAACAAAAGGCCCAATACATGAATTTAAGCTTTATGATGATGATGTCGGTCATGATGATGATGATGCCCTGCATCACTAGCACTTGTCATCCCACTTGAACTTGTCATCCTTTTTGACAAGCGCTAAAAATGGCTTGCATATTCGAGATAGATTGGAGATAAAGCATCTTAAATACGCTAATCTCCCTTGGAAAGATCTGAGTTGGGTTAAACTTTTAAGTGGTAGAATTTCTAATATATCTTTGATCTTTTCTGGATCTATCTTTATTCCTTGGTATCAGACAACAAACTTAAGGAATTTCTCTGAAGCTACTTCGAATGCACACTTCAGGGGATTCATTTTGAGATTATATTATATTAACCATTCGAAAACAACTCTCAAGTCAAATAGATGGTCTTCCTTTTCTTTACTTTTGACTACTAGATCATCAACATATCATTCAACTTGATGATGAATGAGTTCATGGAAGATCAGAGTCATAGCCCGCTAGTATGTGGCATCGACATTTTTATGGCCGAAAGGCATGACCTTATAACAATAGATTTTGATCGAGGTTTGAAAAATAGTGTTTCTTTCATCGTCGGGGGTCAGCTTAATTTGGTTGTAGCCAAATGACCCATCCGTGATGGAGAATACTGTGTGAGATGAGACAATGTCCACCATTGATTCTACTATAGGAAGAGAAAATTCATCCTTAGGACATGCCTTATTTAAGTCCCTGAAATCGACGCATATGCAAATTTGACCATTCTTTTTCTTAATTGGCACGACATTGGCTAACCAGGTAGGATATTTTTCTTCCCTGATAAAATCAGCATCGATTAGTTTCTTAATTTCAAAAATGACCTATTGTTCAATTTTTAATCGCATGCATCTTGGAGCTTGCTTGATAGGGTTAGCGCTTGGATCTATTGCTAGTTTATGGATTACTACGTCAGAAGATAATCCGGGCATCTCTTCATAGATCCATGCAAAGAAGTCCTTAAACTCAATCAATAGCCTAATTAAGTCATTGGTTTCTTCTTCATTTAGTAGAGAACTGATGTATATAGGGTGTGGATCTTCTTCTGTCTCGAGATTGATTTCCTTGAGCTTGTCGATCGTTGATTGGATTTCTTCTTCAAATTCTCAAGGTGCATCTTTGATTTGAAGATCATCTGGATCATCTAAAGTTTCTAAACACACATTCTCATAAGAGTTAGTGTGGTTTGAGAAGAACCTATCGACTCGGATGATTGGTGATAACTAGCGTAATCATCATCATTTGGACCCCACTATAAATTTTAGTCCTGATCTTGATTATGCATCCCTGCCTTTGTTGTTCCACGGCTTTTCAAAATATGCTAACATGTGTTTGGACCATGTTTAAAGAATCAAACCTTTCTTTGCAAGATTATGAACACAAGGCGAGTACCAATCAAAAAGTTATTCCATTAATTCTTTATATGAATTATCCTAAGTTCTACATCAGCTCTTGGACTTGAGGATGATGATCCCAATAGGAATCTCTTTGGCTTTACATTCATGGAAGACTTAGGGGCCTCCTTAACTATTAAACCTTCAACTTTTTGAGAGGAAAGTGAGGTTAGAACTAAAGTTCCCAATTGTTGCATAATAATTTTACATAAACCTGATTTGAATACATTCGTGCTTTGCTTGGAGGCCTGGTTTTCATCACTGTCTGGCTCGAGTGTCACCTTTAATGAAACCCGCTGAGAGGGGTTGGCTAGTATTCCAAGTCCATGTGAATAGTAGGGGAACTCCTGCAAATTGGAACCTAACCTCTATTTCCTGGCTGCCAACCAGGGGATCTTCCACCTCTGGAACTACCTCGATTCACCTCACACGGTGGAGGTCGAGTCATCCTACCCATATGTCCATATGGTGGAATGAACTGTGGGTGGAATGTAACATGCAGCTTTACTTCTTCCTTGGTGTCCTTTTCTCGCTCACTTGTACTTTTCTTTTTCTTCTTTCTCTTTTTATTCTTTTTCTTCTCTTTTGTATTAGAATTTTGACCAAGTTCACGAGAAAAGACATTTTGATTTTGAGGAAGATAGTAGGTTGCATCTTCATATATCTTGACCTCTCTAATTGAAAATGAATTTTCATCTCCTTTAACATAGTATTCGATTCCATCCCTTCTGAACTTGATGCACTGATGAAGAGAGGATGAAATCATCTTATTCTGGTGTATCCAAGGCCTACCGAGCAAAGCAGTGAATGATGTATTCAAATCAATTATATAGAACTTGGCTTCAGTCTTCCAGTCACCTATTTCCAAAGGTAACACTATGGAAGCTAAAGCCCTCTTGCCCTATTCATTGAATCCTCTCAACATCATTCGATCTCCTTGGAGTGTAGAGATGTCAATCCTTAAATAAGCAAGGGTCTTTAGACCCATAATGTTTACCAATGCACCTAAATTATCTAGAACTATGGAAAGCCTGAATTTGCCTATATTCACTGTAATGTAGAGGCGATAGTTGTGCTCCATGTCCTCTAGAAGAAGATCTTCATTGGTGAATGTGATTTCTTGGGATTTTCTTGAATAATGTGCTTCCTCTCCAACAGTGGTCAACTAAGCTAATCATATCTCTGGATCAAGAAGAGTCTTGATTAATAATTCCCTCATCTCTTTGGATAAGACAAGGGCATCATTTATGCTTAATTTAGCTGGAAACTTTCTTAGATGAGCGAAGACATTGTAATCAATTCTGGGCTGATCCTCCATAAGCATATCCATGGGTGGAGCATTCTGTGGAGGGACTTCTTGTTCATTAGTACCAATGAATTATTTTCCATTATCTTGATGTGCTGCCCTAGAAGGTAGAACCTTGCCACTATGGAGGTTGACTTCGGTGATCTCTTGTGGCAGGTTAGTGGAAGATTCTACCTGCTTGTTAGACTCACCTATAACTTTTCCTATAGGACCCTCAGAATTAGATGATTCCAATCCTATCTCAAAGGGTGAACCCGTAGTATTCAGAAAAGGAAAGTCCATTTTTGAATTAGAAAGAGGTTGATCAGAGTTGTTATAATTATTTATACTTGAAGAATTTTTTAAAAGAGCAGAGTTAGATAATCCATCAGAAGTGACACAGATGTAATTCAAACTAGCTTTATTCCTCAATTTCTTGAATTTAGAAAAAGGTACATAGTAAAAATCTAATAAAGTAAGTGTGGTGAGGGATTTGATGCCCTGATCCGTCGATATAAGATGTCTACTAGAAGAAGTGCTAGCTGAAGTAGAAGTGCTGGCTGAAGTAGTAGTTGTAACGGTGGAATGGAGGCTAGGGTCAGTCGGTGGTTGTACTACTTAGCTATCTCGAGGAAGTATGGGCTGCTGCTGCTGAGCTCCCACTTTCCCCAAGTTGCCTTTGGAAACTTGTGAACCTTACTTGGTGTTGGAGGTTCGAGCTGCCTCACGTACCTACAAGAAAAGTTTCTTAATTTTTGAAATAATCTTTTTAGAGGTTCGGGATGAACAAGGAGATATCCCAACCTTCTTTTATTTTGAGAGGATCGCATGTATCCCAAAGGATTACCCTAACAGAACTGGATAGTTGTTCCACTAGGTATTCTTTTAGGAACTATGGCGCCTGTCTTATAGCAATGCTCAAGCTAGTCCTTGAATGTAAAAGAATCCTCCAGAACATGGCCTAGCATTTGGTGGTAGGGGCAAAAGTTAGGAGCATTACTTTTGCCCACTTCCTCTGGATTCCTAGGCTTGGGTAGCTAAAAATTATGTTTTTTAAGAGGTTCTCAAGGATTTTTCTGACTACCTCTCTCTTAAATGAATAAGGTTTGTTAAGTTTATCCAAAAGAGTAGGCGGATGGTAGCTACCTGGCGATGATTATGTATACCGTTGCTATGAATATGGCTGAGGAAGAGGCGATGAAGGCTGTGGAGGTGCTGTGGCGGCCGATAAGATGGCCTAGGTGGTGGTAGAGGAGGTGGAAGTGATGATTTGTGAGCAGGTCTCTCATCGATCCACAATTTCTTCCCTTTGTCCAATACTGCTACAACCCCTAGCTTCTTCTCATTAGATTTCTACAGCTTTTGCTTTGCTGATTGATCTTAGAAAGGCAACTGTTTGGCCTCTCCTTGTAAACTAGCCGCCTTGTTGCTTAGCTTCTCAAATATCTTGTTGGTAAAACCTTTGAGCATGAAGGTGACTGAGCCATGAATTCTATAGCAAAATTTTAATGGCATACTATTCAGACAGCCACGATTCGCATTTCATATCAAATTATGCCATCTGAGAATATAGTCAATGAGGGACTCACCGGGGTGTTGTTGTGCTACAATGAGATCGCCCACAATCAGGCTTTGCTGAGCTCCAGCAAACCTCTTAATTAAGAGTTGTTCTAACTCAGCAAAAGTCTTCATTGAACTGTTGGGGAGTTCAACATACCAATCAAAGTCTATGCCTGCTAAACTACTAACAAAAAGATAAAATAATAATGCATCATTGCCACCAGTGTTGCAACAACTGGCCCTAAAGTGTGCTATGTGCTGGAATTAGTTTCCGTTGTCATCAAAACTTTGAAAGAAGGTGCACAAAACCCTTAGGATACTGGATAGCATCGAATTCCTCTGGGTATGGTCTACCTTTTGGATCCGATGGTCCTCCTCTGGCTTGTGCCAATGCTTCTCTCACTTGCTGCTTAACCATGAGTTTAATATCCTTTTCTTGTACTGAGATACTATTCACTACCTTCCTATATAAGCTAGTGTTGCCTTGCTCTACTAGAGGTGAAGTCTTGGCTTGGTCCAAGACATGCAACAACTCAGGTTGACCGGTCTCTACAATAGTAGGATGCATTGCTGGGGCTTGATTTTGAAGTGCCAAAACTACTGCTAGCAAATCTTCAAGCCTCTTTCCCATCTTGTCAATTTGTTCATCCTTCTATTTAAGTTGTTGAAGGAGGTGTTGGATCAAATGAGCTATGTCATCCTGTTCGGCCGCAACACCTTCCAAACTCTACTGATCCCAAAGGAGGGAACCTCTGATGTCTACCATATGAACCTCTACTGAGTCCTCCAACAAATCATCTTCATTGGAATCAAAGATAATCTTGTCTTCCTCTAGATCAGACCAGACATACCATAGAATTTTCTTCTTCTCAATGAGATACTGTGCTACAATATCACCTAGAGAGCGGTCCAACTGCTCATGCATAAATGTTCACGACTGACTGGTGGTAGGATCGTGCTCATGTACAAAGATACATCTAACCTCCCCTGCCACTGAAGTGCTGATCTTGTGAGGGCTATGCTCACTAGAGGATACATGCTTCTGGCTATCATTTGCCATGAGTGGAGTACTACTCTTGGGAGGATTTATCGCCATGGGGGAAACTGAACTGTCTAATTCTCCCTCTACTACTGCTATCTCCATGCTCTGCTGTGGTGGTAGTGGTGATGGCACGACTACGATGCTTTGAGTCATCATTCCCTCTTTACCACAACTAAAGAAAGAGGTCGAGCATGAGAGCCCAACCTCGCCTCAATCGGTGGTGTAGATGGAGCACTCTTGGCCATAGTCGGATCACCAATGGGACTCTCTTTTCCCTAGATGCTGCCTTCATAGCTTTTGATGGAATTATGGAAGATGGAACCTGTACTAGTGATGGCAAATGTGGAGTGGAACGGTGTGGTAGAGGCACCACCAACTCTCTCTATGCAGGAGCCCCTCTCTTAAGGTGAGTAGTACTGGTCAATAGAATGCTCTCAGTATGACTGACGCATATAGCACGTCGATCGGGGAAATCCAAGAGGGTAGAGGCAGTTGACTATCTAACATACCTTCGCCTCTTCTTGCTAGTGACATGTACTGATATGCAAGCCTCCCTGGCCCTCTCTGCCTGATATGCTCACCTACACTATGATGGATGACTGATTGTAGATCAAATTGAGCTTTGTACTCTGATCGTCTAGAAGCTCTACCAACTTGGCGCAGAACTATCCTAAGGCTAGCATAAGACCTCCTCCTATCTCTGATAGGAGCCTCATTGGTGATAATGTAAACCTCTTAACATCTTCCTCTCCATCAGATCTGGAGAGAGAGTGAAACTTATTCTGTGTGATTAGAGGAGAAACTATCCTGGGAAACTCCTCTACTGTAAACTGAGAAACTGCCTCCATCTCCTTAGCTATGCGCACATGATGCTGCTTGATCTTGCGACATCTATTGTGGCACTGAGTTCTGCTGGGAGGAGCAGTGTGGGAACTAGACCCTACCTCATAGGTAGGAGAGACAATCCATGAAGCTAGGGGAGCCTTCCCCTTGGAAGAAGCCAACGAGTGGGAACTAGCTTGTACTGGGGCAGTAATGGGAACAACTGAATGAATGGGCACTGAAACTGCAACTGCTGCGGGAACTGCTACACCCTTCCTCTTCAGTGAGAGAAATTTAGAATCTAATGACATCTCCACATGGATGAATGGCTTCTTCCCAGTCACCACACTCCTATTGATGGTTGTGAGGCTTGCCCCCTCACAAGTGATCCTGGCCCCTTCGAATCCTTGATCGAAATGAATCAGATGGGCAAAGTCAGTTTGTGGGAGGTTGGCCAGATCCAAGGTCAAATCCATCCTAAAAAAAAAGTGAAGACATACTTCTGGGCATCCATTAGTATTGAATTGATCTTGAGAGAGACAGACTGAAATTGAGTTGAAATTCGATAATTTTTGAAAATAAACTCAAATCAGATTTTACTTTAATTTGCTTTTAGAATTTGAACTTACACTCAACAATTTGAATATGTTAAGTGGGGCTCTTTGAATTTAGGAGAGAGGTTTTAAATTTAAAATTGGAGAGGAGATTTTTTAATTTAGAATTCATTTTCAACAAATTTATGTATGTTGAAAATCGGTTCAAAAATTTTTGAAGAGATTTTTGATGCTTCCATTGGCTCATATTTGAATTTAATTTTTATTGTTTGGGGACCCTTTATTTAACAAATTTGAGTATGTTAAAATAAAGGATCAATTGATTTTGTTTGGGATTGCCCATTTAGCAAATTTGGGTAAGCTAAATGAGTTGTTTGAAAATAATTTTCTTCTTTTTCTTGTTTTTGAATCATGAGTGAATTATGTGTGAGTTTGAAAATGGAATCTTTACTTAGCAAATTTGTGTATGCTAAATAAAATCCAAATATTTGTGTTTTGATTTTTTTGAAAAGAGGATATTCACTCAGGAAATTTGGATATGCTAAATAAAGTCCAATTGTGTTTGTTTTTATGATTTTGAAAAGGGGATCTTTACTTAGAAAATTTAAGTATGCTAAATAAAGAATCCAAATGTTTTTGATTTTTATGATTTTGAAAATAGGATATTTACTTAGCAAATTTGGGTATGCTAAATAAAGGATCCAAATGTGTTTTGATTTTTTATGATTTTGAAAAGAGGATCTTTACTTAGCAAATTTGGGTATGCTAAATAAAGAACCAAATTTGTTTGATTTTTGATTTTTGAAAAATGAAACCTTTACTTAGTGTGGTGAAATTATTTTCGATTCTTCATCTAAATCTTTCTAGAAGAGAAAAAGAAATAAATGAAGAAACAAAAATATATTCAAAACACTTCTTGTGTTGGACACCATGCAGATCTGCAGATATTCTTATTAGGGTGATTGGTATGGCGTGGAGGAATCATGTACCATCTCGAGAGATAGAAGTCACCATTCTACAAATGGACCTAATCACTTTAGTAAGGACTCTTAAGGACTATGGGTCTTCGGGATGTACTAGAGATTCTTCTCCTACTTTACATGAAAAAATAAAATAGGGATTTTTATTCATTGTTCCCATGGAGGCAAGCCTCCATAGTTAATTACATCCTAAGAAATATGATTCTTTAGGAATACTCTTGATTAGGGTAAATTATTATTATCTCCAAAGATTTCAAAGATAGGACTATCAATCAATTGGTTTATTTTTAGAAGATAAAGTGGGATTCATCAAGAGGAGAGTTATTATAAACTAAAGGAAGATAAGTGGGGATGCTTATGACTGAAGTCGTAAGCATCCCAAACTATCCTATGGTTGGACTATATTTTGAAATTGAAGTGAATTATTTATTAGAAATCTATGGCTTATAATTCCATGACACAAGATCATGGAAATGCTTAAGAGGTGAGGATTTATGCTTATTTGAAAGTAGCAACCTCAACTTAAATCTAGGACCCTTGGCGAGGCACGACCTAAATAAGGCAAAATGGGTATTTGGTTTAACTCCATAAGAGGATAAACCATACTGATGACTTACAATGGGAGTGGCCAACTAACTCCTCTTATAATTTTAAATACATGTAGGAAAGTCATGATTTTGCAAGATAGCTAAGTCATTGTATATTTAGAAATAGACTAAGTCCTTAAACACACTCCCTAAGAGACAAGATCATGTAGGGCATGATTAATGACTTAAATCTAATGCAAATTTTTGCTATGTTTTATTTTTTTTATTTTTGGAAAATTCATTTGACACATGCTACGGGATTTATATGCCTAATGCATGAGAAATTGGATTATGGGCCAAAATTAGCAAGAAAGGAGGTGTGTTTCCACCACGGATCTCAAAGGTCAAGCCGAGTTCAATAGCAAAGATGGAAGCCCTCCATAATAAAAGTGAAATAAGATTCTTTTTATGCATGATGTGAAAACATACAACATCCAGCTAAGGGGTTGCTAAATCTTTTATCTTATTTCTTAACCTAAGATTTATGTGAGGTTATGAGTTGTTTATTTTTAATTTGAGTTGATTAGTCAGATAGAAAAATTATTTTTTTCCTAAGACCTAATCATTATCCAGGCTATACATCAAAGCAAGGAAAAAATTAGGAAAATATGTCATGTTAATGCACAAGCTAAACAAACATCAAACAATTTATAAAACTAGCACAAAAAAATAAAAGGCCTTTTATGGTGGGGCTCTATCGTACAAACTTGAAAATAAATTGGGTAGTCGAGCTCTACCCTTATACAACACATATTATAAATGAATTAATTACAATCGAGAAGGAATTCATGTTATGGGGGTCTTCATTCTTCATTCAATTTTCTTCATTTCTGCTTTCTTCATTCTTCTTTCTTCTTTCTTCTTTCTTCTTTTGATTGGTTGAAATGTGGTTGCTCCAAAGGCTTCACATGGTACATAAGATATAGTATTATGACCAATGTTCATCCTAATTCCTCATAACAATCATTTCAAATCCTAATTGCAAATTTACATGAAAATGGGAAAAGTAAATCTAACTAAAACTTGCAAAATAGAGATTAGCTAAATAAATCACGCAATCCCAAGTAGTATATGAATAAATTGGACTCAGGACCCCACACATGGGTAACCAAGTCCATGTTGACCTCCATGTTTGCACCATAAGTCAAGTCGAGCTCACAAGGTGAATTTGACCATCTTCAACATGCAAATCAAAGCTAAAATGCACTTGAAAACATAAAAAATTAGTCAAAATGATCTCTGATCGATAAACAGACTCTACCATCGCATTCAGAATGTTGAAATTGATCAGAATAGGCATCTTGCATAGATTCAAGGAGTGTCACCGCGGTATGCATATCGAGGTTGGGAAGCCACGACATTGCCTAAATGAGCTCCGTTCATGAAATTGATCACTCTGTTAGCATCAAAATGTCAAAACCTATCAAATGAGATTGTTCATGCTCAATTTGGATGAGTATGCGTGAATATCAAGCAATCAGATACAACAACATGCAAATCAGAGTGAAAATCCACTCGATGGCACCAAAAATCAGTCAAAATGACTTTTGATCAATGAACAGACTCCACCATCATGTTCAGAATATCAAAATTGATCAGAATAGAAATCTTGTATAATTTGACGGTAGATCGATCAAGAAGGAGGGTCGCCGATGTGCTGACATGTATATTGAGGTCGGAAAGCTACAAAGTTGCCCAAATGATCTTTGTTTGTAAATTGATCACTCTATTAGCATTGAAATATCAAAACCTATCAAATGAGACTATTCACGCTCAATTCGGATGAGTATGCACAAATATCGAGTGAGTGGAAGCAACGATGTGCAAATTTGAACTGAAATTGACCTTCACTTGAGCTAACGGCCTCCGATGCTAAATGGACTTGCTTACTTTTGGAACATCAGAGTAACCTAAAATTGACATATATAATATCTATGTGATGATGTTAGCATGAAAATCCAAATTAGAGAAAAAATGCAAATCTTATAAATACCCCTCCTAAAATTATAAACCCTAATTTTTCCTATTCTCCCTCTTTCTCTCATAGCCGACAGCCCTCTCACGATCTCTCCTTTCTCCCATACGATCTGACTATTCCTTCTCTCTCTCTCTCTCTACATCTCTCCCTCTCTCTCTCTATCTCTCTCACTCTCTCTAATTTGTGGAGTTTTCTGTGAAATGGTGCTTGTGTATAGCAAACCAAGTAAAATTGGATTTTGTTACATGAATGACATTGTTCACATTGATTGTTTGAACAAGCCTTCGCGCCCGCGTACCATGAACTCTAGCTCAAGCGCTTGTGCTATCACGTGCTTACACACATATTTCTCTATTTTGACCATAAGTACCCATACATGCCTTTCTTGGTGTGGCGGGGAAACTTGTGTTTGCTTGTTTACTATAAATACTCATACACACCTTTCTTGGCATGGCAGGAACATTTATACTTGCTTATTTGTCTATAAGTACCCGTACACGCTTTTCTTGGTGTGGCAGAAAAATCTATTTTAGTAGGTACCTTAGAGACCCATACATGCCTTTCTTGGCATGATGGGAAGGCACATTCAGATCATAATTTATACTAGCCATACACGCCTTTCTTGGCATGGTGGGCCATCATAAGTAGCCCTTATATGGGGGCGATCAAGATCGCCAAACTTCATCGATGAGACGCATAGCTTGATAGTAAACTATGTTATGATATAAAATTGTTATTTGAACTACCTTGCAAGTGTATAAGTACCCGCACATGCCTTTCTTGGTATGGCGAGGAAATCTATTTCAGTAGGTATCTTAAAAGCTCCATACATGCCTTTCTTGGCATGGTGGAAAGGTGCATTCAGGCCGTGGTTTATACCACCCATACACATCTTTCTTGGCATAGTGGGCAAGCCCAACATACCTGAAGTAGCCCCTTATACGGGGACGACGCCTGGATGCTGCTGAAATGCTGCCAAATTTTTACACTAACATGATTAATAAATTATTTAATGGAAATTCAATAATAAAGCTAAAAGTAATGTTTTAACTTGACATTGCAAATATATAAGTACCTGTACACACCTTTCTTGGCATGACAGGGAAATATGTGTCTCATACAAGTACTTCAGAGACCCATACATATCTTTCTTGATATGGTGGGATGATGCATTCGACCATGGTGTTTACACCACCCATACATGCCTTTCTTGGCATGGTGGGCAGGCCCAACCATTGTAGCCCCATGTGGGGGCGACTTGATTTGTCAAATCTTTGTCAAAATTTTATCTAAAAAAGGTTTTTACTTGTAATGAAATTTAGTTAAAATAAGTAATATTATACAAATCCCTTAAGTTTAAATTAATATTGAATTAAATACACCTGCATGGGCCCCAACACTACACTGAATGCTTAAATTCAAGTATCGAGGATGTGGGTTGCTTCTGGTTGGGTCTTAGACCGTCGGGTTAACAAAACCTAAAAAATCAAATAATGTTATTACAATATCTTCAATCTAAAACATGGTAATTTTATATAATGATGATCCTCTATTATTAAATTAATAGATTAATAGATCAAATAATGAAATAATAAATCACCCCGATGATGGCTGTGTTAAATGAAAATTTTAACCGATGGAATACTACTCTCAAAATATGATTACAATTTCAAAACAAAATGACTTAGATTGAATATCAATCTAAATACAAAATTCAAAATATTATTGAGCTATAAATGTCTAAATGAAATTTAATATTAAAAACTTAAAGCTAAAAGTTCAACTCGCCTTGCGCAATAGTTTGTTAAAGGTGACAAATTAAGAAAACTCTAGCTCACAAAGGAGCCAAAGTCAAATCAAGTATATAACCATGTTTAATCTCAAACAATCTCATGCTAGCAAGGACGTGGCCCATTTCCTCTGACTACGTGGCTTGGCCAATAGGCTCCACATGATGCGATTATGAGCGAGTCCTCGAGGGTGGTTTATCAAATGACTTTATATGTGATTTGTTTCTTGTATGCTAATGGCTCACCTTTGAGTTGTGAATCATAGGGTATACTTGATATGGAAAAAAAGCCCTCATCATAAGGTAGACTTAAGCTTGTCTCCTTAGACAAACACTACCATCAAGATTTCTTACAACGTAAGTTATTCTGATGATCCTTTGTCTTGGGTCAAATATAAGTTAGACCACAATACATGAAACCATGAGATCTAGATTGGGCACATCATCGTTCCCCCAACCATCCGCTTTAAGTTAAATATAATGAATTTCATAAATCTAAATTCTAAAACTCCACATGCTACTATTATCTAGCACTTCAATGTTAGCCTTAATCAAAATTCTCTCTTTTGAGAATAACTATAGCTTGGACCATGAAACACAAACTAGATCTAAAATCCTCACCAAATTAGACAAAATCTGGGTTTATCTTACTATTCCATTCTAAAATTAACTAAATTATAATCTCTTTATAGGTTGATGATGAATTTTGGAGTCCACACACCTATTTTGGATTATGCTTAAGGGTATAAGTAACCTGCACAACAAAAAATATTTGTATTTTTATTACAACACCCCTTAAGAATAATCCTCTATAGAAGATAATGATTAGACTAAGATCATCCTACTATTCAGTCTACACACATACACCCTAACATCCAGACTAAAACATTACATCACAAAATAAAAATAAACATCAAACCATACACCACCCTAATATACGATTAGAAATGGTGACTTAGCCTAATGTGTGTGCCATTTAAGACTTGTGTGGCATGTCTTAGCTAGGCTTTAATGTTAGAATTTTCTAAGTATGAAGGGTTCAACTTAGAGGGTGGTTTCATTTAAGTGATTTAGTTGATTTAGTTATGTTTTATTTCATGATTTGATTTAGTTTGAATGAACCTACAAATAATTACTAAGTGTTGTAAAGAGTGGAAAAGAGAAGAGAACTTCTCTTTCCTCCCTACCTTAAGTAATTTCTAAAGTAGATTCATTAATAATTTTTATTTTGGTGAATATTTTATTATGTGTTTTAATTAATCCTAAGTTTAGATTTTCCTAAACAAACCTATTCAAAGAGAAAGATATTTTAAGATTAAGTAAAGTGAATTATGATCACAAACACACAACACTTTATTTCTTTCCAACATGTGTATATGCACATGGATGAATCCTAAGCATATCTATACATGCAAGTGGAAATGTTAGCACACCTTAATGATGAATGCTAGGAGATATTTGAAATGTTTCATGTATGTATGATTTTGTTAAGTAGAAAAGAGAGGTTCTTTTATCCATTATTAATATGCACATTTACATGTATGAAAGACATAAGTGAGTACGATGCCATTATTTTCTACACTAGGGGTGTAAGGTACAAGACCTACTTGGGGCTACTTAAAGCCTTGCAACCCTAGGATGTCCAGACTAATATACCACTTTTTTTAAATACATGTACATATACAAAAGCAAATGAATGTAAAAAGAGTCATGCAAAAAATTTATGTTTGTTTGATTTGTTGGTTGTTTAATTTATATGTGAAAATGTAAAAGTCTTTCTTAAATGATAACATAGGGATGAACAGAAATAGATTTAAGCAAGTGTTGTGTTCTTTTCAAATGAACTATACACTTTGCAAATCCTATTCAAAACTATGTTGAAAGAGAAGAGAAGGAAAGTCACATAATGCACATCTTATATTATACTCACATGCAAGCTCATAAATAATTATAATTATCATACCTTTCATTTTTAATGTTTGATTTATGAGTTTTAAAAATAATTTTGGATTTAGTAGTGATAATAGCCATTCATATTCTTACTTTGGCCAAAACATGCAATTTGACCTAAAGGAAATATTTCATTTTAATTTGACTTTTTCAAAGATATGAATGCATGATTTTCATATGACATACACATTTAGCATGTAAGGAAAGAAGTAAAGTGATGTAAGCATGCAATTTCGTTCACCTTAATTAATTCTTAAAGACAATCCTATGGAATAAGATCATTTAAAGTAAATCAAATTGTTTAAAGAATTTTTTAGTTTTATTTTGAGTTTGATTTGAATTTAGGAAATGTGAAAATGTTTGTTGGTCCTAACCCAGTTCCCACATGTGTGTGTTGTTTTAGTTTAATTTTTAGAACCATTAGATTAATTTTATGCTTTATTTAGGTTAAGATGTAAATTAAATTCATTAATTACCCCTTACCTACACCTCATTAACATAATTATTCAAATAATTGTGAGCCAACATATGACATGCAACCACATTGAATTTAAATCAGCAACGCTCCCTAAGAAAGAAAAGGCCTAATGTAATTGGCTCATACTTATTGATTAATTAAGCTAAGGGGTTTAATTAAGTACTTTTGTAACCCTTCCCACACATATAGGTTTGATTTGATTTCCTTAAGCTTGCTTAGGTTATTAAAGACCTAAGTATCTACCCAATAAAGGATTGATTTAGTTTAGATTGATTTTGAAATTTTGATTAAATTAATTAAGAAGGTTATTAGTGGATTAACCCTTAATTAGGTTTGGATTAATGAAAAAAGGGGGTTTCGGGAATAACTTAAGGAAAATATCCCAAAATTATTTCATAAACCTTTTGATCCCTTAAACAATGTTTAATTATCTTAATTAAATGATTAAACCATTGTTCACATGCTTAATTATCTTTAATTATATTAAGAGAGTGATTAGGGATTCATTAATTGATTTGCATAATTAACCCATTAATAAATTCCAAGATAATTAGGGGAGGTAGAGGTTATCCCCCAAAATATGCTTGAGAAGTTTGGAATTGATTAATGAAATGATTAGGGAGTAATTAGGGTTATTAAGATTTCAAATAAACCCAAATTAAGGAAAACCCACTGTTCAAAATCAATCAAAATTAATTTTATATTATTCTCCCTTTAATTATCTTTAAAATGAGCCTTTATTCATATTTTTTTTAAATTTTTCTATATTTAGTTACGCATTTTGAAATCGCATTGATTAAGGTTAATTAAATAACCCCTAATTACATAACTAATCTCATCGGTGCCATGTGGATCACTGACGCGGCATGCACTTTCCACTTGGCTTGTCAAATTGGCTGCATAATCAGCCGGTAGTGCTATGCGCTTTCCCTTAGACCGTCCGATCAAAGATTGGATGACAAGATCAAGCCAGCAGTATTAAAGGGATTAATCACGGGATCTCACGTATTTTAATCAGGATCGTCCATCCAAAACACGTGGGATGGATGGTCCATGATACATCCTACCCTGTGGGAGGCAGGACCGTGTCCTGGCTTGATCCGAGCCCACTTGAGCTTGGGTTGAGTAGAGATTGATCATACACAATCTAGAGGTAAGAAGGAAGACATCCAACAGTCAAATTTGATTGAGATAACACTTCTCTTCACAAAGGACCAAAAAAATCTACACCTAAGCTCAGTTTTGATTCATACATCGCTGGAGGCTATCACCGGTGCTCCCAACCGTCGAGGTAGCTTCATCTAATGGAAATGAAGCTCTGTTGAAAGTTTAAAGGTTTGAGGTGGAGTGGATCTCCCTATTGACCCAAGTGGGCTTCAAGTGCTCGTGACTTTGATCTAGACCCCTCTTCCCATGGCTTGAACACTTGGGTAAGCTCGATTGGGTCATCTAATGGTGCTTGCAAGAGCAATTGGTTTTTGGTTGAGTAATGGATGAGTTGGAATTTCCAATGAGCTCCCCTATTTTTGCTTTGAAGAAATCCAAAAATGAAGAATTGGAAATAGGTTGAGGAAGCTTGGAAGAACGTGGGGAAGGTTGCTCTGAGTTCCTAAGGCTCAATCGAGTGTGAATGAATGGAATTCAAATGAAATTAGGGGGAGTATATCTCCCCCTAGAAGGATCAGATGGTCAAGCTTATCTCTTCCATTTTGATCAAATTGATTAGGTTGATTAAGTTTGTTAGGTCATTTTGGATGCCATGTGATTCGGTTTGGCCAGAGGAGTGGAGTAGTGAAGTTTTCATGTGCTCATTTGAGTGGAGGAATGATCCAATGTGGAAAATTTCCTATTGGGTGGTCAGTTTGGCCATAGGATGGGTCGAAACCCATTAGGTCATGTGCACCACTCATTAGTGTCCACTTGGTCCACTAAGAGGGTGCCAAGTGGCCATGAAAAGGATATGACCAAATTCAAGTGGAATTGGCCACCCTTGACCTAGGGGTAAAATGATCATTTGATTTTGATTTCAATTTAGATAGATTTGGAATAGTTTGAAATTAGGTTGGTCTAGATTTCAAGGAATTTGGAGTTAATTTGATATCATTTGTCTCATGTTGACCCATTTAGGCCAAAATGGGTCAACTTGGGTCAAGTTGACTAATTGGTCAAATTGGGTCAAACCAAGGGTTGTGTCAAGTTCATATGACCATTTGAAATTTTTTGGTATCATTGGTTTTGTTCAATTTGATTTATATTTGGTTTTGGTTCATTTGAATTCATTTAGGTCAAATGGGTCAAGTTGACCAATTTGACCCATTTGACCCAACTGGGTTAGGTCATGGTTTGGTTTAGGTTTGGTTCATCATTTAAAATATTTTGGTAGCTTTGGTTTCAATCAATTTTGGTTTGGTTTGATTTTGACTTGATTTGACCTTTTTGGTCAAGTTGGGTCCATGGTCAATTGGGCTAGGTTGGGTCTAGTTGGCCAATTGAGGCTTTAGTCAAGTTCAACAAGTGATTTAGAATGAACTTGACCCATTAGTTTCAATCAATTTGGCTTAGATCAAGATTTGACACATTTTAACTTTTTAGGTCAAGTTGGGTCAACTTGGGCCAAATTAATGGCTAAGTTAGACTCAAATGATGACTTGTTCAAGTTCAAACATTGATTATAAACTTGTTTTTATCAATGGTTTCAATCAATTTAGCCTATGGTAGATTTTGGCTAGTTTGGGTTTCATTTGGGCTAAGTGTTGACTTGGTCAACTCTTAATTTTGACTTGGTTTGACCCAATTTGAGTGATTGATCATCTTATGATGATTGTTGCTCATAATGTGAAGCTTAGATAGGCTTAGTTCAATCCAATTTATGTAGGATTATAATTTGGCTCAAAAAGGTACTTTAAGTCACTTTGGGTCAAGTGAGCCTAAAGGGGTCAATTGACTTGATCAAGGCGATCAAGTTTGATTGAACTCATATATGGACTTATGATTGAAATAAAAATTCATTTGTAAGTGATTTGGAGTCAAATGGGTTTTGATTCATTTGATAATTTTAAGTTCAAAGGGTGAACATGAGTTTGATTTGGGTTTGAATTTTGGATTTAGTTTTGGTTTGATGATTGAAGTTTATGTTCATATTTGATTTCATGATTGAAGGATTGATTGAATCATGAAGAAAAATCAAGGGTTTGAATTGATTTGAGGTTAATTTGATCAAGTTCAAGAATTTGACTTGAAAGAGTTTAGGTTGGATTTATGTTAGATTTGGATTTGAGTTTTGAATTTAGTTTTGGATATTTGAGTTTATATTTCATTTATATTTGTGAATATAATAAGAATATAAATGGGTTATGAGAAAATCTTTTGAATTTGATTTAGGCTAAGTCGATATGATGGAATCGAAGTAACTCAGGAAGGATTTTTGAATTTGGAATTCAATCATGGGTTTCAATCATTTGGAATTGATTCATGATTTGAGAAAATATATTGAAATTGATTTAAGGTTTGAAAAAATCAATTAAGTTGGAATTGATTTGGGATTTGGTTTGGAATTGAAGTTGATTTGAATTTGAGAAATTTAATTAAGTTGGAATTGATTTGAATTTGGAATTGGTTTGAATTTAAAGATGATTGATTTTTTGAAATTTGACTTGAAGGAAGGAAGTGAGGATTTGGCTCAAGCTATAGGGTAGGCAAGTTTTTCTAACACCCTTAAGGAATGACCTACTCCTATGGCTAACTCTTTTAAGTCTCTCGGGTTAGGTTGAGTGTTCACCTAATCACTAGAAGTGTCTTAAGACTAAGGAACTCTTAGTGTCTAAGAGGATTCCTATGTCTAAGATGGAGAGGTTGAGAGCTCATTCTAAAAATGAGGTCAACACTTAACAAATTTAGGTATGCTTTGAAAAGAGGATCTTTACTTAGCGAATTTGGGTATGCTAAATAAAGGATCCAAATGTGTTTTGATTTTTGTGATTTGATAAGAAGGTCTTTACTTAGCAAATTTGGGTATGCTAAATAAAGGATCCAAATGTGTTTGGTTTTTTGTGATTTTGAAAAGAGGATCTTCACTTAGCAAATTTGGGTATGCTAAATCAAGAATCTAAATGTATTTGATTTTTGTGATTTTGAAAAGAGGATCTTCACTTAACAAATTTGGGTACGCTAAATCAAGAATCTACATGTTTTTAATTTTTGATTTTTTAAAAAAATGAAACTTTTACTTAGGTATGCTAAATAAAGGATCCAAGTGTGTTTTGATTTTTTGATGATTTTTTTGAAAAGATGATCTTTACTTAGCAAATTTGGGTATGCTAAATAAAGGATCCAAATGTGTTTGATTTTTACGCTTTGATTTTGAAAAGAGGGATCTTTACTTAGCAAATTTGGGTATGTTAAATAAGAGATCCAAATTTATTTTGAAAAATGAAACTCTCATTTGACAAATTCGGGTATGTCAAATGGGAGTCAATATTGTTTTATTTTTCAAAGATGAAAGTTTTTGTGTGATTATTGCTTTTGAAAAGAAGGAGATTCTAACTGTGGGATGTGTTGAGTTGAATTTCAAATGGTGTAATTTCATTTGAAAATAAAACCTCCATCCAACATATTTGGATATATTGAATGAAGAGGCTTCTTTTCAAATTTGTACTTTTTGAAAAGATAGATATTCCAACTTCAACATATGTGAAATATGTTGAAATGAAATTTCAATGTTATGATTTGATTCTATTTGGGAATGAATTTTTCATTCAATAAATTTGAGTATATTGAATGAGGGAGTTCATTTGTGCTTTTGAAAAAATGATTTTGATTTTATTTGAAAATGAAATCTTCATTCAATGAATTGAATGAGGATGTTCATTTGTGCTTTTTGAAAAGATGATTTTTCTTTTGTTTTATTTGAAAATAAAAGTTTCATTCAATAAATTTGGGTATATTGAATAAGGATGTTTATTTGTGCTTTTTTTGTTTTTTTTTGAAAATATGATTATTGATTTTATTTGAAAATGAAATCTTCATTCAATAAATTTGGGTATATTGAATGAAGATGTCCATATGTGTTTTTTTTTTTAAAAGGTTTTTTGATTTTGTTTAATGAAATCTTCATTCAATAAATTTGGGTATATTGAATGAGGATGTTCATATGTGCTTTTTGAAAAGATGTTTTTTGATTTTGTTTAGAAATGAAATCTTCTTTCAATAAATTTGGGTATATTGAATGAGGATGTTTATTTGTGCTTTTTAAAAAGTTGATTTTTGATTTTTATTTGGAAATGAAATCTTCACTCAATAAATTTGTGTATATTGAATGAAGATGTTCATTTATGATTTTTGAAAGATGATTTTAGCTTTGATTTTTTTTGAAAAGATCCTATATGTAACAATCTTGAAGATTGTTAGATGAGATTGAGTTATGAAAATTTTATGCAAGTATTGTACTTTTTTAGAAATTGCTTTATGAGAAAAAAATGATATTTTTATAAAGGATTTATTTTTCTTTATTTTTGGAATGAACCTTTCCATACCATAGAAATGATAAGAAAGAAGATCTTTAATAATATCTTTTTATTAAATTTTTATTTTCATCTATTGGGGGACCCAACAGGGGTTTTAAGACCTACACAGAGTGAGGTCCTAAAACCCAGATAATGTTGGCTAACTTAGCTTAAGGATGAAATAAACTAAGTGCCAATGGAAAAGAAGGATAGTCTCAGATTCATATAAAATACAAACCCACTATCGATACTTTGAGACAATGATCATTTACCAAAGATGGAGAAAGGAACCTTCCCCAGCAGAGTCACCAGAAAAATCTATGGTGTTTATTTTTTTATCTTCATCTATCTTGAAATAAATGAAAACAAAATACACTAGTTGGACACAACGTAGATCCGCAGATATTCTTATTAGGGTGATCAGGTAGGAAATTTAAGAATGATGTACTATCTCGAGAGACATAAGTCATTATCCTACATTGGACCTAATCACCTAATAAGGACTCCTAGGACAATGGATCTTCGATATACTAAAGATTCTTTCCTCTTTACATGAAAAAGTAAAGTAAGATTTATTTTAAACCAGTTTGTTAAGTTCCCTGTAATTACATCTTAAAGAATGAGATTCCTTAAGAATACTCTCAATTAAAGTGAATAATGCTTGGCCAAAGTAAAGGAAGAACATATACATAACCTCAAGCCAAATTGACTTCTCCAACACCTTCACCACTAAAAAATTGAACTCAATTGAAGCCTTTCTCACTTCCCAAGCCATTGGAAATAGTGCAAACCACCAAAGCCGATGTGTAGAGATGTAGCTTGTGAAGAGATCAAAAGACAAGGAATTGACTCAATTCCTTTGTCACATAATCATCTTTCGAAGAATCAAAGCTCTAGGATCAATTGCAAGGCCAATTGTCCAACGAATCGAGGTATGCCATTGTTGAGCTCAAGCTTTTCCTTAAAGAATTTAGTTTTGCTCATTTTCATAAGAAATGTGATGTTCAAGTTGATCCAACCATATAAAATCATAGGATTTCTTTCCACAATTTTGTAGCACTTGAAATTGTGTGATTTTGTTATCTATATTAAAAGATATTAGCAAAATAAGTTGGACTATTCTTGGCACCCGCAGGAAATGAAGGAGACAAGCTCTCTGCCATTCGATCCGTGTATTTGGATCGGATGGTCCAAATCTAGGTGCATGATCTAATTTAAATTCCTTAAGGACCACGAGGGATGTTTTGGATAGTCCAATCCGCAATCAGATGGTCCAAGATCGCCCGCATTTTCAACCCGTGCGTATGATGCCGATCATCCCACGCATGATACGCGGTGGACCCCGGGGGATGATTTGGATCATCCGATCCATGATCGAATGGTCTAGGATCGCCCGCATTTTCAACCCATGCATATCACGTGGACCATCCCACGCGTGACACGCGTACGCATGCCACATGATGCGACTCGCGTGAGACCCTACACCATTAGGATTAGTTGTTTAATAGTTTAATTAATTAAAAAAATCCTAAAAACTTCAAAAAATCATATAAAATAAAAAAAAATCAGAAAATTATAAATAAAAGCTCTATGGATTTTTCTTGAAGAGAGAAATCCATAGAAATTAAAATCCCCAATTTTTATTGGGTAAATTTCCCTTAATTTGGGTTTAATTGAAAAAGATTAAACCCTAATTACTCTCAAATTAATAATCCAATTAATTTGAAACTTTGGGGAAATGAAATTAAACTTAAAACTTACCTTAGGAAATTTTTGGGGATTTAACTCTCTCAATTCAAGAAAAATTGTAATTTAATGTGTTTAACCTTTAAATTAATTAAATTAATTACCCTTTAATGAAATAATTAGAAAACTTTAATCTAATAACCTTAAATCAACATTATAAATATTAATGAATTTCAAAATTTTAATTAAACCTAATCAACCTATACGAACCTAATATTCACTAATTAACTCAATTAGGTAATTAAAAGAATTAAATAATTCAATTAAATGACCTAAACTTAATTAAATCATAAAAAATCAACCAGTTAATCAAAAATTATAAATAAACCCTCATTAGAAAGATATTTCAGTGAATAATAAGTGAAAAATAAAATCTCTTAATTAATATTAATAAATTATGCTTAATTTAGGTTTTAAAGAAATATTTAAAACCTTAATTACACCCTAATTGCATGTCTAATCAAGCTGAAACTTTAGGGATATAAAATTGGCATGTAACCTACTTTCCAAAAATATTTAAAGTTTAAATAATTTTTAGATTAGGAGTTTTCAAATGTCAAAATCCCTAGGTCAATGTTAATCAAATATTAGGTTAATTAAATTAATTAACATATTAAATGAAGTGGTAATTCAAACTAATCTCCATCAAACATTAGAAAACTATTCAGAAACTTTTTCTAAATATCCTAAGTCTATTAAAGTGATCAAATTCAATCTTAGGTTAATAAAATAAAACCTTAGATTAATAAAACTATTACTTAACTTAAACCTTAATCTTTGAATCAATAAAATTTAATAAAATCATTCATCTCTAATAAATTTTTATAATGAACCTAAAACCTAGGTTAATTAAATCAGATCAAATAATCAAACTAAGTTCTTTAGGTTAAGCATAATCCATGAACAAACCTAAGGTACTAAATAAACTTAAACCTTAAGCTCATAAATTTATAATTTAATAACTTAAGTTAAATTGAATAAAATCAAACTCCTTAAAATAACATAAGTCAAATCAAATGAAATCCATATAACTAAATTCAAAATAAAATAAATCAAATAAATTAAATCAAATAA
Organism: Cymbidium sinense; assembly: GCA_021442155.1. Classification (NCBI taxonomy): domain Eukaryota; kingdom Viridiplantae; phylum Streptophyta; class Magnoliopsida; order Asparagales; family Orchidaceae; genus Cymbidium; species Cymbidium sinense. The sequence goes on along the minus strand of CM038221.1, from coordinate 16,931,306 downwards.
AGCAATTCAAAGAAATGAAACAACATAAATCAAACCCAAACATAAATATAATCAAAAGGATTAATTAAAATACTTAAGGATTTTAATTAGAAAACTTCATTAGATTTAGGATGTTGAATGGAAAGAGCTCTATCAAAAAAATGGAATCATTCCATTCTTCATTCTTGAAAACTTATACAACTTTAATAAAATAAAATGAACATAAAAAATGAAAATTAAATCACTAAATCATTTGAATTGAAACTAACCAATGGTAAAAAAAAAAATAATTAAACCAATTCAAACTTCAAACTTCAAACTAAAATTAAAGGCAAGAAGACTTAGCACACAAACCTCACTTCTACACACTAGATTACTTGTCACTTCAGATCTAGGTTAGATCATTCTCGTGATTTTCTTTTAATCTCTTGTGATATGTTGTGTTATGCTTCATCTGTGTGGTGTATTGTGCTTAGACCTCTAGGCTTGTTTGTTTGTTAAACCGATATTAGGCGTTCTTTCTAGATTTGACACTATTTTTTTGTAGTTAAAGGGATAATAAATAAATCATAAAATTGTTGTATGCATGTAGGTGCTGAAAACTTTAACATCCATAGATAGTCTTTGCAAGCAACCATGTATGTTTGTGTGAAATGATTTGTGTGTTGTGTGTATTTCCTAACATCTATTTTGTAGGTCTTAGGATTTCTTTTGAATTTTAAATGTAAATTTGAGCTTAAAATTAGGTTTGGATCTATTGTCTAGATTTGCTTAACAACCCAACTAGGAGATGGTGCGGTAGTCCCTTATAGAGCATGATGGATGTCCTTAAAGAAGGAGACTTTCCTGGAAAGAAGACCCATAGATGTAAACTTGTAGTTCTAGGCCAGGTTGTATAAGGGCATAACTCGGCTTCCCATTTTTCTTTCTCTCAGGGTGTACAACAGTACATAGTTGCATTGTCCTTTTTCTTATATAATTTAATTTAGCTTGATTTATTTTGAGTGTGCAATAAAAATAGCATGCTTTTCTTAGGTTTCTATTTGTGCTATGTTTGTGCTATGATGAATGCCTGGACATAGGCTCATAGGATAAACTAAATTTTCTACACAATTAAATCAATCAAAACATAAAAATAAATACAACTCATAATCTTCATATAAAAGCTTAGGTATTAAAACAAGATAAAATTTGTAGCAACCCCTTAGCTTGATATTTTAACATCATGCATAATTGTTTCAAATTTTTTGATTAATGAAGGACTTCCATCCTTGCAGAACCCGGGCTTGACCTTTGAGAGCCTATGATGGAAGTACATCTTCTTCTATTCTGATTTGGTCGATAATATTTTTCTAATTATATGCATTAGGGCATAAATTGCATTTCTATGACCTAAGTGAATCTTGAGGCAAAATTATAAAATTTAAAAAATATGCATTAGTTAGGTGCATCTTCATACCTTACATAATTTTAGGGATTAGGGAGTAAGTTTAGGTTCTTAGATTTCTTTCCTAAAATTGCAATAGTCCAGCCATCTTGCATTCATATGATTTAGCCTCATTATTTTAAAATGCGCTTAAGTGGTGTTTGCTGACAGCCTTCTCCAAGCAGGTTGTAAGTCCAAAAGAGTCAAAGATAGGTTAGTTCTCTCAAGTGAAGGGAATGAACAATGATTCCCAATGATAGAACTAGGTCGAGCATCTTTTATGTGTCAGAAGCACCTATAGACTAGGTTCTGAAGCATCCTTTTAGGAATAAGTCTTCAACCCTAGGCATTTCTGTAGTCTTGTGCTACTAGAATCTATGCCCTAGATTTCTAAAAAAATGATAACTTGAAATCTAAAATTAAATCCCAAATTTAAAGCCTGATCATAGGATAGATGAAATGGCATCCTTATCAATGGGCATTTCCTACTCTTTCCCATTTGACTCATGAAATAATTCTCTCTAATTTGGACTTATCCCAATTGAATTTCTCAAAATCAATCCTTTAAAAGCTACCTCAGTCTTTAGGAATAACTACTTGTTTCTTTAATCGAGAGTATTCTTAGGAAGAGACCCTTCCTAAGATGTAATTAACTATAAAGGCTTGCCTTTATAGGGAACCATGATCCCAGGATAAAATAGACCCTGTTTGACTTTTCCATGTAGTTTAGGAGAAATACTCTGGTACACGAAAGACCCATTAGCATTAGGAGTATTTTATTGAAATGATTGAATCCATTACAGGATAGAATGTTTATCTTTCGAGATAACATGCTTATTTTTTAATGTTGTATTTAGTCATCTAAATAAAATATTCCTAAACTCTATTTGGTGTCATTTCTTTTCTCTATTCTAGAGAAAAGAACCAACATTATTTGGCGACTGGGATCGAATCTAGTTCCTCTCTCCATCTTTAGAAATAGGTGGTTATTTTTATATATCAATAGTGTACTAGTGCCACTCACCGGTCAGGACTGCCTTTCTTTCCGTTGGATACCTTTCCATTTCATTCTTGGTTGAGGTTCTAAAACTCTTCGTTTGTCACAGTTAAATGATTGGGTCCTAGAACCAAATCCTGAAATAAAATGAGAGACGAGGGAAATAAAAAAAATAAGTCATCTCTATTAAGAATCTGTCAAGAATTTGAAACCATTCCAAGTAAAAAATGTTAAATTTTTTTAAAAAAGTATGAAAAGTACTTCAAGATTTGAAATCAAAATAAAGTCTCAAAGTTAAACTTATTCTTGATCTTACTTTGGCTTTATACTAAAGCTAAAGAGATTCAAGACAGGGTCCTTGAATGAACACCCTTTGTTCTACTGCATTTAAAAGGTGTCAAAACACCTGATGATGTTAATTGAGATAAAGGAGTTCCTTCAAACCCTGAGAAAATCCAAATCAAAAGGAGGCATAGTTGAGCCTATTGTCCCTTTTCCCACCATTATTGAAGTTTACATTACATTCAGAAAAGAAGGATAAAAACAAAAATCATCCCAAAAAGTGAATGCCTTATTGACCTTGGGCAGAGGTTGATTAAGGAACTCAATGAAAATCTTCTATTCTTATAGAAGAAAATTATACATGAATGCAAATCAGCTTTAATCTTAATTTCCACAAGTTAACTAGAATATTGGAAAACCAACTACTCAACTTGATTAGCCAATTCTAAGGAGTGACTTGGAGGTAACCTTCTTTTAGACCTTTCCAAAATCATAAATTCTTAAGAGTTTGGGAGAGAGTCAAAAGAGGAAGATGACATGACATAAGCAAATATAAAGTGGCAAGATTCACTTATGCTTCTAATCAATACAAGAAAATAGAGGGTAGCGAAAGAGAATTTTGATTCTCTTGATAAAGTTGAAATGAATGAAATTTAAATCAATTTTCTTAATGGGAGTTTTCTCCCATTAAATGAAATGATATTCCATGATTGTCTTTAATTAACTTTAAGGAAAATCAAGAAAAGAAAATAAATGAAGAATTAATCCTTCTAAAGAAATCATGACCTTAGGATTGGGTCCTAAGGGTGATACTTCTATCGCTTAAGTGAAAGTATGAAATTCCTATCTATGGAAAGTTGATAGATAAATCACTTAGGACTCTGTCAGTCCAAATGAATGAAAAATGCCTTAATTTTCAAGACTAAGGCATTATATGCTTTCAATACAAAATGAATCTAGGGAGAATCCTTTGAAATGTCTTATGACTTATATGACATTGTCTTAATGTTAAGTATGGTGGTCAAAGATTCCATTGCAAGCTGAGATTACCTTTATTCTTATATGTGCTATAAAATAAAATACAAGTCAAACTTGACTTTCTAATAGCACATCATCTTCCCTAGAGGGTCTTCTTTTAAATGATGATCCTCTAAATGAATAGATCATGACTGATCTATTGAGGATAGAGTTAGACCGCCTTCCCTTCATATCAAAAGGAAATTATTGAAATCAAATTCAAAATGGTAGAGTTATACCACCTCAAATGACATTGAAAAGAAATGGCAAATAAATCATCTTCAAAATGTAATGTTTTGCCCATCTTAGAGAAGTTGCTTGCAAAATCAAACATCGTAATGCACTGTTAAAAATAAAATAGAATATGAAATAAAATTAAAAAAAATCAAACTAAAGCAAGGCATTACATAATCATTTAATTTGCCTTACTTAACTATAAGAAACTTCCCGATGTGGAATTCTATTGTAAACAAGTTCTAGGGTTATCTTCTATGACGAAGATAGACTATTAAGAACTTATTAACTTCTTAGTCAATGTGAATAATTTAAAAGAAGAAAATCTCCAAAATATATGTTGAACCGGGTGCATCGATCAACAATAATTAGAAAGATGAAAGTGAATTTATATAGGCCCAATTCTAATCAAACTTTGATAAGTTGGGGTCATATAAATTCAACCAATTAAAGAAACAAGTTTTTAGCTTCATGAAAATTCAATCTTAAAAACTCAACCTAGAAAAAGTGCTTAATTTCAATGACATTGTTGATTGAAGACAAAAATTTAAACATGGAAAGAGCAACTTAGAAATTCATGAAACATCTTTAAATGCTCTTGGATGGTCTTATCCAGCCCCAAATAAAAAGAAAGAGAATAAAAAGGAATCAAATGAAAAAAAAAAAAGAAGAAACATAATGATCATTGAAGGATGTTCATATTCATCCTATCGTGTTGAGTCTTTGGGAATATCATTTAGCTACTGCTAAATGACCTCACTAAATATTTGATTCGAATAGAAAATTTTGAACTCAGAAGTGTAAAGTTTTTAAGGAAGTCATTATGCCAATCTTAAATGGCTTTATTAGATTTGTTGTTCCATGAAAAGATGAAAAAAGATATAGAAATGTTGGATCATATTATATGACCAATCAAGCATAGACTTGAATCATATCAAAAAGCTAGTCAATAAAATGTTGTATTTGGACAAAAGGTCAAATAGATCAAATTTCCTAGCAAATCATTTAGTGGAGTCATTTCATAAAGAATGAAATGATATGGAAATGAGTCAAATACATTTATCTTCTTAGTGAATCTTGTAATTAGGAAAATTACCAAATGTAACCTTTCATAAAGAAATGAAATCAAAATATTACCAAAAGAAAGAAAGAAAAGTAAAGGAATGGAAGGACTATATCCAAGAGCGAAAGAATGAAGTCTAAAATTTCTAAGCATGTAGACATTTTTGACTTTAAACTTCTCCACATCAAAATAAAGTAGTAAGGTTAGAAGTCAAAATTTTCCTTAAGCTAAACAAAAATAATCAAATATCTCATGCTTTGTCATTTTAGCCTTTGTCATGATTGGGTGAGCTAAATAAAAGATAGTGATGTTCTTTTCCAGGGATCCATATCTTTTGAATGGCAAAGATTCTATTGAGTGTATTTTAATTTCAAATGAAGCAAAAGACATCCAATGTAAATGGACATTTTAACTTTAAACTTCTCCACATCAAAATAAAGTGGTAGGGTTAAAAGTGAAAAAACTATCCCTAGCTAAACAAAAATATGCAAATATCTCATACTTTGTCATTTTAGCCTTTGCCATGATTGGGTGAGCTCGCTTGGCAGGCTAAAAGAAAAGATAGTGGATCTTCTTTTCCAGGGGTCCATATCCTTTATATGGCAAAGGTTTCATTGAGTATATTCTGATTCCATTACAAGTGGCTTATAACCATAAAGAAGAAAAGTTATGGAGTTATAGAGCCAATGCAACTTAAAAAGCTTAAGTAGTTTAGGTCCTAACTTTCTTTTCAAAAGGCACTATGGCACATTGCATCAATGTTGTTTAGATTTGTTTGGAGATTTATATAGCCTTTAAGTTTGGGATGCACCCTTAGAATTTAAAGAAAAAAAAATCCAATTCCATAATTGACAAGTTGATATCAATGATCTAACTCTTTAATGAGTTAGCTATTGTTGATTTGATCAAGCTATCTTTTGGGATTAAAGATTACTTTATCTAGAAATAAATTGAAATGATCTCCAAATGTAGTGGTCTATAAACTTAAGCTTGATGCCATTTCAATAAACTAAGTCTTTTGACGACTGTGGTCAAACTCCAAAAGAAAAGCAAAATTATGCTAAATTAAGAGCTAGAAAATGATGGTTGTACATGAGAAGAAAATATTCTTTTTGGTTAGCTAACATCATTATATGACCCAGATCTTGGGACTAGGGTAGAATCTTTACCTTGAAAATTGGTTCATATTACCCATATTTCATTTTAAAAACAAATAGACTTTCATGCATAAGATTATCCGTCTTAAGGATAACTTATTTGAAAATTGTCAAATTAAATAATTCTAAAAAAGAAGAATTGAAAGCATATGATATGACATTCATAATCCTTACAAGAATGTTTTGTTATAGAGTTATATCATTCAATCTCAAAATATTGGGATAATTTAGCAAAAAGGGCCATGATCAAGATTTCTTATAATCCTACTTTCAATTAGGTAGAGGGTTATATTGAAAATCTTGTCAAAGAAGAAAAGAAAAGAAAAGAAAAGAAACTTCAATATGATTTATAGGACAATCTTATTACTATATATAGAGTCTTGAAATTTACTTTTGAAGTAATTTCAAAGTCTATGTAATAAAATATAGAAGGATCAAAAATGCAAAAATAAGAAATTAATCAAAGACAATTATTAGATTTCATTTCCTATAATAATAAATCAATTGAAGAAATTCAATTTCAAACTTATCAGGAGAATCTTAATTTCTCTCATAAGTTAATCCTTTCAATTCCCTTATTGATTAAGGATAAGAATTTTATGTCTCTATGAGAATCCAAAAGCTTATCCTGATTCTCATTCACTTTAGAAAGCTTTAAAGGAATCTCTTAATCTTCATTGAATCCAAGAGAATGCCTTATAAGCTATTAATTCATGCCAACAAATTAAAAATAACATACATGTCCAAACAAAAGGAAAAAATTTCATTTGAGAAGAATTGGTTGACTTTGGTTTTCTTGTAAAGAAGTACAACATGTAAGCACAAAGATTATTCTCTTGTCATTTGAAAGCTCAAAGAGGAATGAAAATGCCTTAATTTTCAAGAAAGGCATTATATCAATACAAAATGAATCTAGGGAGAATCCTTTCTTATGAGCTATATCATTGTCTTATTAATTAAGTATGGTGGTCAAAGATTCCATTAAGATTACCTTTATTCTTATATGTGTTATAAAATAAAATGCAAGTCAAACTTGACTTTATAATAGCACATCATCTTCCCTAGAGGGTCTTCTTTTAAATGATGATCCTCTAAATGAATAGATCATGAGGTCTATTGATCTATTGAGGATAGAGTTAGACCCCACCTTCCATATCAAAATGGAAATTCTTGAAATAAAATTCAAAATGGTAGAGTTATACCACCTCAAATGACATTGAAAGAAATGGAAAATAAATCATCTTTAAAATGTGATGTTTTATCTTAGAAGTTGCTTGCAAAATAAAAACATAAATAATGCTTTTAAAAATAAAATAGAATATGAAATAAAATTAAAAAAAATGAAACTAAAGCAAGGCATTACATAATCATTTAATTTGCCTTACTTAACTATAAGCAACTTCCCGATGTGGCATTCTATTTGAAAAAAGTTATAGGGTTATCTTCTATGATGAAGATAAACTATTAAGAACTTATTAACATCTTAGTCAATGTGAATAATTTACAAGAAAAAATCTCCAAAATATATGTTGAGCGGGTGCATCATCAAATAGAAAGATGAAATTTATATAGGCCCAATTCTAATCAAACTTTGATAAGATGGGGTCATATAAATTCAACCAATTAAAGAAAGAAGTTTTTAGCTTCATGAAAATTCAATCTTAAAAACTCAACCTAGAAAAAGAGCTTAATTTCAATCACATTGTTGATTGAAGACAAAATTATGAGAGAAATTCACGAAACATCTTTAAATGCTCTTGGATGGTCTTATCCACTAAATAAAAAGAGAATAAAAGAAATCAAATGAAAAGAAAAGAAGAAACATAATGATTATTGAAGGATGTTCATATTCATCCTATCGTGTTGAGTCTTTGGGAATATCATTCAGCTACTCCTAAATGACCTCACTAAATATTTGATTCAAATAGAAAATTTTGATCTCAGAAGTGTAAAGTTTTTAAGGAAGTCATATAGGCCTAATTCTAATCAAACTTTGATAAGATGGGGTCATATAAATTCAACCAATTAAAGAAAGAAGTTTTTAGCTTCATGAAAATTCAATCTTAAAAACTCAACCTAGAAAAAGAGCTTAATTTCAATCACATTGTTGATTGAAGACAAAAATTTAAACATGAAAAGAGAAACTTAGAAATTCCTGAAACATCTTTAAATGCTCTTGGATGGTCTTATCCAGCCCCAAATAAAAAAAAGAATAAAAGGAATCAAATGAAAAGAAAAAGAAGAAACATAATGATTATTGAAGGATGTTCATATTCATCTCGGGTCTTTGGGAATATCATTTAGCTACTCCTAAATGACCTCACTAAATATTTGATTCAAATAGAAAATTTTGATCTCATAAGTGTAAAGTTTTTAAGGAAGTCATTATGCCAATCTTAAATGGCTTTATTAGATTTGTTGTTCCATGAAAAAATGAAAAAGATATAGAAATGTTTGATCATATTATATGACCAATCAAGCATAGACTTGAATCATATCAAAAAGCTAGTCAATAAAATGTTGTATTTGGACAAAAGGCCAAATAGATCAAATTTCTAGCAAATCATTTAGTGGAGTCATTTCATAAAGAATGAAATGATATGGAAATGAGTCAAATACATTTATCTTCTTAGTGAATCTTGTAATTAGGAAAATTACCAAATGTAACCTTTCAAAGAAATGAAATCAGAATATTACCAAAAGAAAGAAAGAAAAGTAAAGGAATGGAAGGACTATATCCAAGAGCGAAAGAATGAAGTCTAAACTTTCTAAGCATGTAGACATTTTTGACTTTAAACTTCTCCACATCAAAATAAAGTGGTAAGGTTAGAAGTCAAAATTTTCCTTAAGCTAAACAAAAATAATCAGATATCTCATGCTTTGTCATTTTAGCCTTTGTCATGATTTGGTGAGCTCACTTGGCAGGTTAAATAAAAAGATAGTGGATCTTCTTTTCCAGGGGTCCATATCTTTTGAATGGCAAAGATTCTATTGAGTGTATTTTGATTTCAAATGAAGCAAAAGACACCCAATGTAAATGGACATTTTAACTTTAAACTTCTACATCAAAATAAAGTGGTAGGGTTAGAAGTGAAAAAAATCTAGCTGAACAAAATAAGCAAATATCCCATACTTTGTCATTTTAGCCTTTGCCATGATTGGGTGAGCTAGCATTAAAAGAAAAGATAGTGGATCTTCTTTGGGGTCCATATCCTTTATATGGCAAAGGTCCCATTTAGTATACTCTAATTCCATTACAAGTGGCTTATAACCATAAAGAAGAAAAGTTATGGAGTTATAGAGCCATTGCAAGTTAAAAAGCTTAAGTAGTTTAGGTACTAACTTTCTTTTCAAAAGGCACTATGGCACATTGCATCAATGTTGTTTAGATTTGTTTGGAGATTTATATAGCCTTTAAGTTTGGGATGCACCCTTAGAATTTAAAGAAAAAAATCCAATTCCATAATTGACAAGTTGATATCAATGATTTAACTCTTTAATGAGTTAGCTATCGATGATTTGATCAAGCTATCTTTTGGGTTTAAAGACTACTTTATCTAGAAATAAATTGAAATGATCTCCAGATTAATGGTCTATAAACTTAAGCTTGATGCCATTTCAATAAAGTATGTCTTTTGATGACTGTGGTCAAATTCCAAAAGAAAAGCAAAATTGTGCTAAATTAAGAGCTAGAAAATGATGGCTGTACATGAGAAGAAAATATTCTTTTTGGTTAGCTAACATCATTATATGACCCACATCTTGGTACTAGGGTAGAATCTTTACCTTGAAAATTGGTTCATATTACCCATATTTCATTTTAAAAATAAATAGACTTTCATGCATAAGATTATCCTTCTTAAGGATAACTTATTTGAAAATTGTCAAATTAAATAATTCTAAGAAAGAAGAATTGAAAGCATATGATATGACATTCAGAATCCTTACAAGAATGTTTTGTTATAGAATTATGTCATTCAATCTCAAAATATTGGGATAATTTTGCAAAAAGGGTCATGATCAAGATTTCTTATAATCTCGCTTTCAATTAGGTAGAGGGTTATATTGAAAATCTTGTCAAAGAAGAAAAGAAAAGAAAAGAAAATAAACTTCAATATGATTTATAGGACAATCCTATTACTATATATAGGGTCTTGAAATGTACTTTTGAAGTAATTTCAAAGTCTATGTAATAAAATGTAGAAGGATCAAAAATGCAAAAATAAGAAATTAATCAAAGACAATTATTAGATTTCATTTCCTATAATAATAAATCAATTGAAGAAATTCAATTTCAAACTTATCATGAGAATTTTAATTTCTCTCATAAGTTAATCGTTTCAATTCCCTTATTGATTAAGGATAAGAATTTTATGTCTCTATGAGAATCCAAAAGATTATCCTGATTCTCATTCACTTTAGAAAGCTTTAAAGGAATCTCTTAATCTTTATTGAATCCAAGAGAATGCCTTATAAGCTGTTGATTCATGCCAACAAATTAAAAATAACATACATGTCCAAACAAAAAGAAAAAGAAATTCCATTTGAGAAGCATTGGTTGACTTTGGTTTTTACTGCCTAAAGAAGTACACAGTCACATGTAAGCTCAAAGAGGTAGAATTCTCAGGTTATTACCCTATGATGTCTCAAATGTCATTCCTCTTTGAGCTTTCTACCTCTTTAGGATGTTATCCCAAAAATAAATTCCAACTCTTTGAAACCTCCTTCGCTAAACTTCTTCATGTGTAAGGAGTATTAGTGAAATTAAGAAATGGAAGCAACCTTCCATTATCCTTTCATCAAGTTAGACTAATCAAGTAAGGATTAAGTCCTTGAGACTCTTACTTATTAGCCAAAACTTTTGAGGATTAGGAATAAGTCACTTTGACCCCTTTTCCTCATCCATATCACCCATAGGATAGTTAAAATGTCTACTAGGTATCCCAATATCAATAGACATTTTTTACTCTTTTCTATTTGACTCTTAAAAATATCTCTCTCCAATTTGGACCTCTCCTAATTGAATTTCCAAATGTCATTCCTTTAAAAAGCTACTTTAGTAGTCTTAGGAAAAACCACTTATTTCTTTTGGATTCTTAGGAAGAGACCCTTCCTAAGATGTAATTAACTATAGAGGCTTGCCTTTATATGGAACCATGATCTTAGTATAAAATAGACCCTATTTGCATTTTCCATGTAGTTTAGGGGAAAATACTCTGGTACATGAAAGACCCATTAGCCTTTGGAGTCTTTTATTGAAATGATTGGATCCATTATAGGAGAGCGTGTTTATCTTTTGAGATAATATGCTTATTCCTTAATGTTGTATTTAGTCATATAAATAAAATATTCCTAAACTCTATGTGGTGTCATTTCTTTTCTCTATTCTAGAGAAAATAACCAACATTATTTTCTAACGACTCCGCTGAGGATCAAACCCATAATCTCCAGTTCAAACCTTTCTCTTTTCTCTTTCATTAAAATTATCTGTAGGTTTGGAGCAAGCCCTTTGTGGCACCATTCCTACTTTTGTGTACATGATTGGATCAAGCCATAAAGGCCCCTTTCATGTTACACAAGCGAGTTAGATTGGATTAAGTCTTTATGACCTCTTTCTAATAACCAAAAGGATATAAGTCCCCAGTATGCATTCTTTCTAATTATATGAGTAAGTTCTAATTGCATCCTACCTTTATGTACATGATTGGATCTAGCCATTAAGGCCCTTTCATGTTACATAGGCGAGTTAGATTGGATTAAGTCTTTATGACCCCTTTCTAATAGCCAGAAAGATATAAATCCCCAGTCGGCATTCTTTCTAATTATATAGGAGTAAGTCCCCAGTCGGCATCCTACCTTTGTGTACATGGTTGGATCAAGCCATCAAGGCCCCTTTCATGTTACACAGGCGAGTTAGATTAGATTAAGACTTTTTGACCCCTTTCTAATTTCCAAAAATATATAAGTCCCCAGTCGGCATCCTACATTTGTGTACATGATTGGATCAAGCCATCAAGGCCCCTTTCATGTTACACAGGAAAGTTAGATTGGATTAAGTCTTTATGACCCCTTTCTAATAGCCAGAAAGATATAAGTCCCCAGTCGACATTCTTTCTAATTATATAAGAGTAAGTCTCTAGTCAGCATCCTACTTTTATGCACATGATTGGATAATCCATCAAGGCCCCTTTCATGTTACACAGAAGAGTAAGATTGGATAAAGTCTTTATGACCCCTTTCTAATAGCCAGAAAGATATAAGTCCCCTGTCGGCATTCTTTCTAATTATCTAAGAGTAAGTCTGTAGTTGGCATCCTACTTATTTGTACATGATTGGATCAAGCCATCAAGGCCCCTTCCATGTTACACAGGCAATTTAGATTAGATCAAGTCTTTATGATCCCTTTCTAATAGCCAAAAAGATATAAGTCCCCAGTCGATATTCTTTCTAATCATCTAGGAGTATGTCCCCAATCAACATCCTGCTTTTGTGTATATGATTAGATCAAGCCATCAAGGCCCCTTTCATGTTACACAGGCAAGTTATATTGGATTAAGTCTTTATGACCCCTTTCTAATAGCCAGAAAGATATAAGTCCCCAGTTAGCATTCTTTCTAATCATCTAGGAGTGAGTCCTCAGTCAGCATCCTACTTTTGTGTACATGATTAAATCAAGCCATCAAGGCCCCTTTCATGTTACACAGGCAAGTTAGATTGGATCAAGTCTTTTACCCCTTTTTAATAGCCAAAAAGATATAAGTCCCTAGTCAACATTCTTTCTAATCATATAGGAGTAAGTCCCTAGTTGGCATCCTATTATGAGGATTGGATCATGTCTTTAAGGACCCCTCTCCTCTTTTCAGCTAATTAGGATGGATCATGCCCTTAACGGCCCCATCTTATTAGTGTCACATAAGAGTAGTAGGATGGATTATGCTTTTGCCCCATCTTATTTGTCATATATGTAGTCCAGTTGGAATCCTTGGATCATGTCTTTGGGACCCCTCCTCTCTAATAGTAGGATGGATCATGCCCTTGACCCATCTTATCTATCATAGAGTAAGTCCCTGGCATCCTATTTTGATTAGATCATGTGTTTAAGGACCCCTCTCTCTTTTCATAAATTAGATGGGTCATGCCCCATGACCCCATCTTATTGTTTCACATTGGAGTAAGTCTAGTTGGCATCCTATTTTGAGGGTGGATTATGTCTTTGACCCTCTCCTCAGCTAATTAGGATGGATCATTAATCTTATTAGCTAAAAAAGTAAGTCCCAATGGCATTCTTTCTAATTACAGAGTAAGTCCCCCTGGCTTTATTCAAAATTAAGAAATGGAATCAAGCCATTGAAGGCCCCATTTCATTGGACTACTCAAATAGGAATAATTCCATGTGACCCCTATTTAGTAGTCAAAGTGTTATCGATTAGGATCAAGCATTTCAAGCCTCTTCTCCCCAGTATAGCTTTAAGGATTGGATCATATCTTTAAAAAAAACCCTCTCCTCTCTTTAGCTAACTAGGATGGATTATGCCCTTACCCCATCTTGAGCTAATCACATGGATCAACTATTCTCAGTAGAATAAGTCCCAGGTATTTTCCAGCATTGCATTAGGTTAGACCAATCTTTGGGTCAACTCCTAATAGCATTCCTCTTCATCCTAGAACTTAATGAAAGTTAAGTTCCTAGGAATGAATCACACTCCAAAGGAAAGATAGGTATACATATACCTATCTTTCACAATCAAAAGAAAAAAGTTTAAATCAAAAATCAAAATTGGAACCCTTATTATACTTGTATGTTGATCAATGTCAACACCAATATGTTGTATTAGCCAATCCTACACATATTGGGGTCCATTGTTGACCTCATTTTGGATGAGGTTAATTTTAGGAGATCTAATCTCAAATAGGATTTTCTAATTCAATGCTTAGTGACTAAATCTGGGTTGGATCAACTTTTGTTTCAAGTAGGATCAACTCAAGCATTCAATATGAATCAATTCAAATAAATCAACAAAATAAAATGGAAAGTCAAATCTAGTCAACCTAGGTTTCACTCAAGTGGGACCCACTTGGTCAAAAATCAACCCACCAAAAATATGACCAAATTAAAATTCCAAACATTCCAAATGATTAAATAAATATGTTTGATCATAAATATAAAGAGATTTGAGATCATTTAGTACTAAAATGGGTGAATTAGACCACTTGGTTTAAAATAGCCTAAATGGGTCTTATTGGATTCAAACCTCAATTAAATTGAAATAAACTCAAATTAATCATTTAAAATTGTTTAATAATCTAACATAATTTAAACCATTGGATATGATTAGACCAAATGGGTCATTTGATTAATTGAAATCAAACAAACCATCAACCCACTTTGGGTCAAATGGGTTTACATCAAAATATAATTGAAATCAAATAAAAATAGCCACTCCAATTCATCCCATGCACATGATCAAGCATGATTGGAGTTCAAACTTATTCCAACTAAGTCAAATTGGTCATTTGACTTTAATTAGAACCAAATTTAATCTATTTATGTTAAATGGGTTAATATGAAATGCAATACACATTCAATTAAAAAAATGATGAAATGGGAAATGCAATTCACCATTAAATCAATAAACAAAATCAGCAAATAAAATAAAATTAAATTAATAATAATAAATAGAAATGAGGAAAAGAGGGAAGAAGGGAAATTGAATTTCCCCTCTTCCCACATCAAGCCAAACTCCACCCCTTAACAAGGGTGCCCCTTGAGGCAATTAAGGCAATCAAGAAAACTTAAAAAGAGCTTGCCATCACTTTAAAAAAAGGAAGAAAGAAGAAAAGGGGAGAGGAAATAAAGTGAATAGTGCCCAACCAAAGTAAAGGAAGAACATATACACAACCTCAAGCCAAATTGACTTCTCCAACACCTTCATCACTAAAAACTTAACTCAATCGAAGCCTTTCTCACTTCCCAAGCCGTCGAAAATAGTGCAAACCACCAAAGCCAATGTGTAGAGAAGTAGCTTGGTGAAGAGATCAAAAGACAAGGAATTGATTCAATTCCTTTGGCAATCATCTTTGAAGAATCAAAGCTCTAGATTAATTGCAAGGCCATAATCAGGTATGCCATTATTGACCTCAAGCTTTTCCTTAAAGAATTTGGTTTTGATTATTTTTATAGGAAATGTGATCTTCTAGTTTATCCAACTATATAGAATCATAGGATTTCTTTCCATGATCATGTAGCACTTGAAATCGTGATTTGTTAAATATCAAAAGATATTAGCAAAACAATTTGGATGGTTCTTGGCACCGCGAAATGAAGAATGAGTCTGATCCATGTATTTGGATGGACGGTCCGAATCTAGGTGCATAATGATTTATTTATTAATGATGATGGACCGCGATCCATGATCGGACGGTCCAAGATTTCCCATATTTTCAACGCATGCGATATGCAACATTATCGCGGTGACCAATGATTAACCGTCGTCCTTGTCGGGATCAAATCATTTTCAACTCGCGTTATCATTAACCATCATGACATGCGGTATGCCGTAACCTCCCACTTAAAATTGTTATTAGTTGTTTAATTAATTAAAAAATCTTATTTTAGAAAATCATATAAAATCAAAGAAAAAAATCAATATAAATAAAGCTCTATGGATTATCGTGAGAGAATCCATATATATTAAAATCCCCAATTTTTATTGGGTAATTTTCTCTTAATTAGGGTTTAATTGAAAAAAATTAAACCCTAATTACTCTCAAATTAATTTGAGACTTTGGGGAAATGCAACTAAGCTTGAAACATACCTTAAGAAAATTGTTGGGGATTTAATTCTTTATATTCAAGGGAAATTATAATTTTATGTGTTTAACCTTTAAATTAATTAAATTAATTACCCTTTAATGAAATAATTAGAAAATTTTAATAATAACCTTAAATCAACATATATATTAATGAATGTTAGAATGCTAATTAAACTAATCAAACTATATGAACTAATCACTAATTAACTCAATTATAATTAAAATTAAATAATTTAATTAAATGACTTAATTAAATCATAATAAATCAACCAGTTAACCAAAAATTATGAATAAACCCTCTTTAGAAAGGTATTTCAGTGAAGAATAAGTGAAAAATAAAATCCATTAATGTCTTAATAAATTTGTCTTAATTTAGGTTTTAATAAAATAAATAAAACCTTAATTACACCCTAATTGCCTCTAATCAAGCTAAAACTTTAGGGATATAAAATTGGCATATAACCCCACTTTCATAATATTTCAATCCAAATAATCTTTGGATTAGGGAATTTTCAAATTTTTAAATTCAAAAGGTCAATGTTAAAATAATTAAATTAATTCATTATATTAAATAAATAATTTAAAACTAATCTCCATCAAACATTAGAAAACTATTAAAACTCTAAATATCTAAGTCAATTAAAGTGATCAAATTCAATCTTAAAATAAAACCTTTTAATAAAATTATTACTTAACTTAAACAACCTTTGAGTCAATAAAATTTAATAAAATCATTCATCTCTAATAAATTTAAATAATGAACCTAAAACCTAGGTTAATTAAATCAGATCAAATAATAGCCTAAGTGCTTTAGGTCAAGCATAATCCATGAACAAACTTAAGCTACTAAATGAACTTAAACCTTAAGCTTACAAATTTATAATTTAATAACTTAAGTTAAATTGAATAAAATCAAACTCCTTTAAATAACATAAGCCAAATCAAATGAAATCTATATAACTTAATTCAAAATTAAATAAATAAAATAAATTAAATCAAATAAAGCAATTCAAACAAATGAAATAACATAAATCAAATTCAAACATAAATAAAATCAAATATATTAATTAAAATACTTAAGGATTTTAGTTAGACTTTTGGAAACTTCATTAGGATTTAAGATGTTGAATGGAAAGCTCATCCAAAATGGAATCATTCCATTCTTCATTCTTGAAAACTATACAACTTTAATAAAATAAAATGAACATAAAAATGGAATTAAATCATTAAATCATTTGAATTGAAACCAACCAATGGTAAAAATTAAACAAACTTCAAACTTCAAACTTAAACTTAAAGGCCTAGCAAAGAGTTACCACACAAACCCGACTTCTACACACACTAGATTACTTAGGTCACAGACTCTAGATCTAGGTTAAATCGTTCTATTATTTTCTTTTAATCTCCTGTGATATGTTGTACTGTGCTTCACATATATGTGTTGTGTATTGCTTTAGAGTGGATGCTTAGGCTTATTTGTTCATTAGACTAGATGTTAGGGCATTCTTTCTAGATTTGACGCTATTTTTTATTGGGGACTGTGTTAAAGGGATCATTATAATAAATACATCATAAAATTATTGTTTGCTTGCAGGTGTTGAAAATCCCTTAACATAGTTCATAGGCAAGTGGGCTTGGCAAAGTAATGCTAAGCCCATATTTGTGAAATATAAATTGCTTTGTGTCTTTGTGTGTATTTCCTAACATATTATTTTGCAAGGCTTATTTCTTTGAATTTTAAATGTAAATTTGAGCTTAGAATTAGGTTAGGATCTATGGGGTCTAGGATTAGTAGTGACTCAAGAGATGCGGTGGTCCCTGTAGCTCGATGGATGTCCCTAAGAAGGAGACTTTCCTGGAAAGAAGACCCATAGATCTAAACTTGTAGTTCTAGGCCGGGTTGTATAAGGGTAGAACTCGGCTGCCCATTTTTCTTTCTTTCGGGGTGTATAGCAGTACCCAGCTGCATTGGCCTTTTTCTTATATAATTTAATTTGGCTTGATTTATTTTGGGTGTGTAATAGAAACAACATGCTTTTCTTAGGTTTTTTTCTATGTTATGTTTGTGCTGTTATGAATGCCTGAACGTAGGCTCATAAGATAAACTAAATTTTTCACCAAATTAAATCAATTGAAACATAAAAATAAATATAACTCATAATCTTCATATAAAAGCCTACGTATTAAAACAAGATAAAATTTGTTGCAACCCTTTAGTAGGATGTTTTAACATCATGCATAATCATATTGTTTTACTGTTGATTAATGAAGGACTTCCAACCTTGCTAGAGAACCTGGGCTTGACCTTTGAGAGCTATGATGGAAGTACACCTTCTTCAATTTGGCCCATAATCTTTTTCTAATTACATGCATTAGGCATAAATTTTATTCCTATGACCTAAGTGAATCTTGAGTCAAAATTATAAAAATTTGAAAAATATGCATTAGTTAGGTGCATCTTCATACCCTACATAATCTTAGGGATTAGGAGTATGTCTAGGTTCATAGATTTCTTTCCTAAAATTATGAGCCATCTTGCATTCATATGACTTAGCCTCATTATTTTAAAATGTGCTTAGGTGGTGTTGACCTTCTCAGCGTTGTAAGTCCGTAAAGAGTCAGGGATATGTTAATTCTTTCAAGTGAAGAGAATGACCAATGATTCCCAAGGATAGAACTAGGTTGAGCATCTAACATGTGTCAGAAGCACCTATAGACTAGGTTAAAAATCCTTTTAGGAATAAGTCTTCAACCAGGCATTTGTAGCCTTGTGTTAGAATCTAAGCCAGATTTCTAAGAAAATAATAACTTGAAATCTAAAATTAAATCCCAAATTTGAAGCCCAATCATAGGATAGATGAAATATCTACTAGGCATCCCAATATCAATTGGCATTTCCTATTCTTTCCCATTTGAATCATGAAATAATTCTCTCCAATTTGGACTTCTCCCAATTGAATTTCTCAAAATCAATCCTTTAAAAGCTACCTTAATAGTCTTTAGGAATAACCACTTGTTTCTTTAATCGAGTATTCTTTGGAAAGAGACCCTTCCTAAGATGTAATTAACTATAAAGGCTTGCCTTTATAAGGAACCATGATCCCAGATAAAATAGACCATTACATGTAGTTCAGGAAAATACTCTCATCAAAGACCCATTAGCCTTAGGATTCTTTTATTGAAATGATTGAATCCATTATAAGAATGTTTATCTTTCGAGATAATATGTTTATTCCTTAATATGTATTTGGACATCTAAATAAAATATTCCAAACTCTATGTGGTGTCATTTCTTTTCTATTCAGAAAATAACCAACAATGGATTGTTATGGCGGTAATGCTTTCTATCTCAAGGATTACAGCTATTACTCATGTGGTTATGAAGGATTAAATCAATTTCTATTTTAGTAGCCATCCATCCAAAACATGCGGGATGGGCGACATGATTCATCCATGTTTAAAATGAAGATGTCCATCCTATGGCTTAATCCAGCTCACTTGAGCTCAAATTATATTCAACCAACACCATCAAGAAGTATGGGAAAACATCCAACTAATCTAATGGGATTATATTTCCTTCATAAAAAAGATTAAGCAATTTTAATGGAGGACCCATTTTGAGTCATATGTAAGGCTATCCATGCTTCCACAGGAGGTAGCTTTGTCTAGGGGAGATGAAGCTCTGTTGAAGGTTTAAATCTTTGATTTTAAGTGGATCTTCCAATTGGCCTAGCTCCCCTTTAATGGCTTGCGGCATTGATCGAAATCCCCCTTCCTATGGCTTGGAGACTTGGGATTTGATTTGGGTGAGCTTGACTTGCTTCCTTGATGGTGCTTATAAAGGGAATTTGGATTTGGTGTAGAATTGAGTGACTTGGAATTTTGCCTCATTTTAAAATGCAAAATCGAGAGGAGATAAGCTTGGAAAAGAACTTGGGAAGCTTGTGGATGCTTGGCTTTGATTTTCTTGCTCGACTTATTGTGCATTGAGTTGGAATGATGGGGGTATATCTCACTACTTGGATCCATCTTGCCATTTTAATCAAATTGAGGAGATTGATTGGGTTGTTTGGTTGTTAGAGTCCATGTGCTTGATTTTTTGGCAAGGAGCCAGAGGAAGTGCACATATGCTAGGTGAGTGTAAGAGGTGATCCAAGTGGAGAATTTTAATTAGTGGGGTTGGTTTGGCCATGGGTTGGGTCATGACTGACCCAAACTCATTAGGTCATGTTCACCACCTTTCTTAGTGTCCATGTGACCCTTGAAGATGCCAAGTTACCATGAAATCAAAATTCCAAGTGAATTTGACCATTGGTTACCCTTTGACCCAGGGGTAAAATGGTCATTTGGCCTTGATTTTGATTTGAGTAGATTTGAGATGTTTTAAAAATAGGTTGGGCCAAATTTTAAGGAATTTTGAGTTGATTTGATATGATTGGGCTCAAGTTGACCCATTTAGGTTAAAATGGGTCAACATGGGTCAAGTTAACCAATTGTTCAAATTTGGTCCAACCATGGGTTAGGTCAAGGTCATGATCATTTGGAGCCTATGGGCATCATTGGTTTGGTTCAATTTGGTTTATATTTGGTTTTAGTTCATTTGAGTTCACTTAGGTAAAATCGGTCAAGTTGACCAATTTGACCCATTTGACCCAATTGGGTTAGGTCATGGGTTGGTTTAGACTTAGTTGATCATTTTAAATATTTTGCATGCTTTGGTTTCAATTAATTTTGGTTTGGTTTGATTTCAAGTTGATTTAACATTTTAGGTCATTTCATGGTTAATTGCTTTGGGTCTATTGTCAATTGAGGCTTTGGTCAAGTTCAAAGTGATTTAGAATGAATTTGACTAATTTGTTAAATCAATTTGGCTTAGATCAATGACCCATTTTGACTTTTAGGTCAACGGTCAACTTGGTCAAGTGGCCAATTTAGGTTTGACTCAAATGATGGCTTGATCATGTTCAATCATTGATTTAGAATTGGCTTAGATCAATGGTTTCAATTAATTTGACCTATGGTGGATTTTTTCTTGTTTGGGTTTCATTTGGGTTAAATGTTGACTTGGTCAAGGCTAGGTTTGACTTGGTTTGACCAATTTGAGTGATTGATCATCTAGGATGATTGTTATCAATGAGCTTAGATGGGCTTAGTTCAATCCAATTTGGGTTGGATTAGAATATGGCTCAAAAAGAACTTTTAGGTCGCTTTGGGTCAAGTGAGCTTAAGTAGGTCAATTGGTTTAATCAAGGCTTGATTCAAGTTTGGTTGTACTCACATATAGACTTATGATTGAAATATAAATCCAATTGCAAGTGATTTGGAGTTAAATGGGTTTTGATTCATTTGACAATTTCAAGTTCAAAGGATGAACATGGGTTTGATTTGGGTTAGTTTGATTTTGGTTTGATGATTGAAGTTTATGTTTATATTTTGTTTGAGACCGAAGGAATTATTGTTTGAAGAGAAAATTCAAAGGTTTGGATTGATTTGAGAATGATTTGGCTAAGTTCAAAATTTGACTTGAAAGGGTATAGGTTGGATTTAGGTTGGATTTGGACTTGAATTTATTTTGTTATTTGAATTTATATTTCATTTATATTTGTGAATATAAATGAGAATATAAATGGTTATAGAAAATCTTTGAATTTGGAGTGATTTGGATTTTATTTGAGCTAAGTCCATAAGATGAAATCAAAATCATAGGAAAGATTTTGATTTGATTTAAGATTTGGGTTTCAATCATTTGAATGATTCATGATTTGGATTTTATGATTTGAATTTGAGAAAAAGAAAATTAAGGAGATTGATTTTGATTTAAAAATCAATGAGTTGGAATTTGAGTTTGAGATTGATTTTAATTGATTTTTGAATTGAATTTGAGATTAGTGTAATTTGAGTTTGGTTTGAATTTGAGTTTATATGAATTTAAAGTTGATTTGAATTAAGTTGATTTGAATTTGGAGTTTATTTGAATTTTGGTTTAATTTGAAGTTGATTTGAATGAAGTTGATTTGAATTTAAAGTTGATTTGAATTTAGTTGATTTAAATTTGGAGTTTGAATAAAGTTGATTTTAGTGATTTTATGACTTGAAAGAAGTATGTATTTAGTTCAACTATAGGGTACAAGTTCTAATACTAAGGCATAACTATTCTTATTACTCTTCTAAGTCTCTAGTGAGGTTAAGTGTTCATCTAATCACTAGAATGTCTTAAATAAGGAACTCTTAAATAAGTTGTAAAGATAAGTTGAGTTTACTAAAGTGAGGTCAAACCAAGCGAGTTATATGAATAATTTGGACTTAGCATCCTTCACATGGGTAACCGAGCCCACCTGTCCTAATTTAGATTATGCTTAGGAGTTAAGCAATCTAAAAAAAGTATTTATATTTATTTTAAGCATCCTTAAGCACAATCTCCACATAAAACATGGTTAGGCTAATCACATCTAACATCAATCTGAAGCATACACCCATCATCTAAAATAATACATCATAAAACCTAACATACACCACTCCATGCAGCAAACATAAAGCTAAAGTAGTGACTTAATTAAAGTGTGTATTATTAAGGCTTGTGTGGTATGCCTTAAACTTTATTGTGATTTCTAAGTTTAGGATTTAATTAAAAGGATGGTTTCACTTTAAGTGGTTTAATTGATTTGGGAATTTTACTTAATATTTTTTTATTTCATTTGCCTTACACCTAACAACTAAGTGTTATAAAGAAAAGAAAAGAGAGGATCATTCTCTTTTATCCCTACCTTAAGCCACATCTAAAATATATTAATTAATCAATTCTTTTTAGTGAATGGCTTATTACATATTTTAAATTAATCCTAAGTTTTGATTCACTTTAAATAACCTCATTCAATAAGAAAGGAATCTTTAGATTAATTGGAATTAATTACTATCACATGACACATATTCATTTATTTCCTCCCATCATATGTAACATGCACATGATTAAGCCTTAAGCATACCTATACATGCAATATGTTTTAGCACACTTAAATGATGATGTAAATATGTATATACATACATATATATATATATATATATATATATATATATATATATATATATATATATATATATATATATATATATATGTTTTATATATATATATATATATATATATATATATATATATATATGAGAGAGAGAGAGAGTTTATATCTTCCTTTTGATTGAATTATTTTTATCATATTAATTTAAAGCTCTATCTAAATTCTTATGGAAAAGTACATTGGAATGAAATTAAAGTGGTACATGTCATTGTTAACCAGGGAAGTGAGGTAATCAAATGACCTCCTTGGGGCTAGTTAAAGCATTGTATTCCCTAAATGTCCAAACTATATACCCATTACATTCAAACATATGTAAATTTGCATACATGAACATAAGGAGAGCTCCATGTCATATGATTAATTAATTCAACAACTTGAACAATTGCAAATGCATGTATTTTGATAAAAGAAGATTAATTCCATAATTAAGACACATACATATATAAATAAGCTAGTACATGCCATTGTTAATTAGGGAAGTGAGGTAATCAAATGACCTCCTTGGGGCTAATTAAAGCCTCGTATTCCTGAGATGTCTAGACTAAATATTTGCTTTTCTCAAATACATATGGATGTGATATAAATAAAGAAAAGAATGCCATGCAAAAGCTATTTTTTTATTTGATTGGAATATTTATGCATATGAAGTAAAGTCTTATTCAAACTCTAATATTGAAATATATAAGAATGATCAAATATGCGTGCCATTATTAAAGAAGTGAGGTAATCAAATGACCTCATTCAAACTAAAGCTGTATTCGATGTCCAATCTATATACCATTAACATTTTACTTATATAAATCAATACATAAATGAAAGAAAAGAAACTTCACTTCATACACTTAAGCTATAATCACATACATCTCCTATGTATTTATAACTAGCATTCATAGCATATATAATCATTCCTTTATAAGTTTTGGAAAACAAGATTTGGATTTAATAGTGATAATACAAATACATTATTTTAAATCAACACATGAAAGCCTGACATAAAAACCATTTGATTTTAATTTTTTTGGAAAAAGATGAATGCATGAATCAAGTGGAATACAAAATTTAATATGATTGGAAAGAAATAAAAGGACATAAACACATGATTTCATTTAATCAAATTAACTACCAATGATAATCATACTAAATAAGCTCAATTAAAATAAACCAAAATTTCTTAATGTCATGTTTGATTTGATTTAAGAAATGTGAGAAAGGTTTGCTAATCCTCATCCTATTCCTCATGTGTGAGTTATTGATTTAATGAAAAGCAATTAGGTTAATTTTATGGATTAATTAGGTTAAAATGTGAACTAAATCAATTAATTAAATTCTTACCTATGTTACCTTAAGATAATTAATTAAATGATTAAGATTTAATGTAATATGCAAACGAATTGAAAGGTAAATAGCAATGATACTTTGAAATGAAAGGGTCCTAATGCAATTAGCTCACAATCATTAATTAATTAAACTTATGATACTCACTTAATTACTTTTATTGTTTTCTCACACATGTGAGCTAACCATAATTTCATTAATATCTCTTTAGGTTATTAAACACCTAAAGCTCTACCCATGAACTAATTAAGGGAAATCAGATGCAATTACCCTTTTAATTAGGTTAATCAAGACATTGAGTTGTTAATCCATTTCTCTTTCTTAATTACCAAATTAAATTAATTATCCTTTGAAATGAAATGGGATTAAGGGGATAAGGTTGTGAAAGAGGTCTCAACCTAATTTTATAAGCCCCTCATTCAATTAAACATGATTTGAAATGATTTGAATTTCAAATTAACTAAATTAGGCCACTAATTATTTAATTAATCCTTAATTAGCATTTTTTTTATTGAAAAGAGAAAGAAAAAAAAATTAGGAGGCTCCAATCCAATCCCAAATCTCTCACTATTCAACATGACTGTCCCATTCATTGATTAATTACAAATGCTTAATTACTTAATTAAGTTAAAACATAATTAGGCTTAAATCAATTCCCCAATTAATGAACCAATAAATTCCAAGAAAATAGAAAGGTAGGGTCATCCCCTAAACATTCTCAAAAGTTTAAATTGATTAGTTAATTACTTAAGGAGTAATTAGGCTAATTAAAATTTTAATTAAACCTTAATTAAGTCAAAATTGCTGTTTAAAATTAATTAAGGATAATTGTAATGGATCCCCTCTGAAATACCTTTATAATGATCCATTATTTATATATTTTGGATTTTTTCTATAATTAGTTATAAATTATGGAAGTTTTAGCTTTAAAAATACATTAAATTATCTTAATTAAGCCTAGTCCTGTCGGCGCCATATGGCGCGCTGACATGGCATGCTTTTCACTTAGCATTTTGGGATTGGCTATTTAAGTAGTCACATCTGCATGCTGAGTCAGTTGGTGATGGACACGGTAATGATCTCTGCCGTCCGATCTCAGGTCAGATGGCGTAGATCAAACCTATGGTGTAAAAGGAGAAAATAGATGGATCTAAAATGATTTGATGGTTCATTTATTCAAATGCAGGAATGGATGAGTGATCCTCCTTCCTGAATGATGAATGATGGAGCTCAACCATGGATAAACGAGCTCAGCTCGATTCACTCAAATTAATCATACCTTCATGAGAGATCCACAAGGATCCAATGGCTAGGATGAGTTCACTTGCAAATTTTTTTCACAAAGAACCAACACAACTTAAGCTAGAGATCAGTTTTCATGGAAATACTTCACTAGAGCAGGCCTTAGCTTCTTGAGGAAGAATCGTCAATTGAGATGAAGCTCTTTTGAGTTTGTTCCAGTGGATCATTCAAGTTGAGCTCGGTCTTGATCAAATCCCTCTCTGACTTTGGAGCTTGGAATTAGTTGGTGGACAATGCGTGGAAGGTGTGTGTAAGAGAAATTTGATTTTGGTTAAGGAATGAGCAAGCTTGGATTAGGATTAGCCTCCCCTATTTTGGTTTCGCATAGGGAGGAGAAATGTCGAAGATAAGAAGCTCGGTATCTCTCTGGGAGTTGCAAGGAGATTTGAAAATGTGCTAGGGAACTCTCACGAATCGTTGTCATGCATTTTCATGAGAATTGAGGGGGTATACCCCTCATTTTGTTGAGGTGGATGGATGGCCCATTTTTTGATTGGCCTGAGATGGAGTTGCAATCAAGTCCATTGGCTCATTTGGATTGGGAGAGGCCATGGCGGAGGGCTCCAAGCTAGTTATGGGGGGTGTCTTTCCTTGATCCCTTGGGTGCTCAGGTTGCATGGGAGGTGAGTTGGCTCACCTTCATTTGGTCCATGGTAAGTCCTACTCTTTGTAGAGTGGGCTATGAAGTCTAGGTGATGTCTCATTTGGGCGAGTGAGGGTTGCCAAGTGAAAGGAGGGTGGACTTTTCCATTTTTAGCAAAAGAAAATATCCAGAGGATTTGTAGGACTAATCTAGGATGGGTTTAGGTTAGGTTAGTTTAGCCTCCAAGGTCCCATGAGTTGGTTTTATGGGTTTCAACTTCATTTGGTCAAATTGGTTCATATTGGTTTATGTTGGGTTGGGTTGACCAATTGGTCAAATTGGGTCTAACTAAGGCTTGAGTTAGGTTCAAATAATGATTTTAAGAGTTTTAGTTCAAGTGGTTTCAATCAATTTGGCCTAGGTTTGATTTTGGCGCACTTGGATTCATATAGGTCAAATGAGCTAAGTTGACCAATTTGATCAAATTGACCAAATTGGGTTAGGTTAGGTGTTGGTTCATGTTCAATTGGTCAATTGAAAATTATTGTAGGCTTTGGTTTGAATCAATTTGGATTTAATTTATATTTTTGTCAATTTAACACTTTAGGTCAATTTGGCTAGGTTGGGTCAAGTTGACCAATTGGTCAAATTGGGCTGAACTATGGCTTTCATCAAGTTCAATAATTAATTTGGAATGAACTTGAGCCATTGGTCACAATCAATTTGGGTTAGAATATGATTTGACCAATTTTGGCCTTTTAGGCTAATTTGGGTCAACTTGGGTCAAATGGCCAATTAGACTTAGTTTGGCTCAATTGAGGGTCAAGTCATGTTTAATCATTGATCATGAATTGCTGTGAATTAATGGTTTCAATCAATTTGGTGTATGGTGGGTTTTAGCTAGTTTTGGTTTCATTTGGGCTAAGGTTGACTTGGTCAAAGGACCAAGTTGACTTGGTTTGACCCAATTCAAGGTGGTTGATCATCCTAGGGTGATTGTTGATCATGATATGAGGCTTGGATGGGCTTGGTTCAATCCAATTTGGGTTGGATTAGAACTTGGCTCAAAAAGGTCCTTTAGGCCACTTTGGGTCAAGTGGACCTAAATGGGTCAATTGGTTTAGTTTTTTCTTGATTCAAGTTTAGTTGAACTTATATATGAGCCTAGGATTGAAATATAAATTCAACTGCAGTCAATTTGGAGTCTAATGGATTTTGGCACATTTTAAGTTTCCAAGCTAAAAGGGCTAACTTGGGCTTGACTTGGGTTGACTTGAGTTTGGTTTGATAATTGTAGGTTTTTATTTATATTTAGATATATGATTGAAGGAATGATTGATTTAAGAGAAAACTCATTGGTTTTGGGTTGTTTTAGGTGGATTTTAGTTAAGTCCAAGAAATTAGCTTAAAAGGTATAAATTAGATTTTGGTTTGATTTTGGATTTATTTTTGGCTATTTGAATTTATATTTTATTTATATTTGTAATATAAATGAAGATATAAATGACTTGCGAGAAAATGACTTGAGTTTGGAGTGATTTGGAAGCAAATTTGACCAAGCTTAGGGATGTAGGTCAAAAAGGCTAAGAATGAAATCAATTTAGTTTAATTTATTTTTGATCATTGGAAGGAGGGTTTCATTTATATTTATGAATATTAATGAAGAAATAATTGATTTATAAAAATCAATTAATTTTGGGTTGATTTGGGTTAAGATTTGGTTAAACTTATGGAGGTATGTCCATATGGCTTAAGAAGGGTCTTGGTTTGATTTAATTTAGTTTGATTTGGTTTTGGTCATTTGAGTATGGATTTCATTTATATTTGTGAATATAAATGAAGGAATAATTTATAAAGAAATCAATTAGGATAACTTAGGTGGCTAGCTTATGAGAATGGGTTATATGGCTTGGAATGAATTTTGAAACTTGATTTAATTTTGGGTTTCATCATTTGGGAATTAGGTTTGATTTTGATTTGGATTTGATAAATGATTGAATTGATCTTTGATAAGTTAAATGAATTGGATTGATTTGAATTTAGTTAAGATAAGTCTATAAGATGAAATCAAAGGGCTTAGAAAGGTTTTGAATTCAATCATAAAGTTATGGAGAATTTTGAGCTTGGTGATCATGGGATTGATTATGAGTCTTGAAAATTTGGTTTGGATTTGGTATGAATTTGAGGTTTGGATTGAGAAGGAAAGCATGGATTGGGTTTAGGCTATAGGTAGGCAAGTCTCCCTAAATCCCTATGGCATGACCTAACCCTTCTAAGTCTCTAGGATTAGGTTAAGTGTTCACCTAATCACTAGAAGTGTCTTAAGACTAAGGAGTTCTTACTGTCTATAAGAGTCCTAGATCTATGATAAGGAAATTTTAAGAATCACTGTAAAAGTGAGGTCAATAAAAGGACCCCCAATAAGTGTGGTGTAACTAACAAGACACATCGCACATGTTGGCATTGATCGAGATGATCAACAATGTCCAAAGGATTACAAGCATTAATGAAAATGATCTATCCCTAAACCTGAGATGTAGACAAAGTCATAATCTTAATGCAATGCAACTCAACTTATGCCAAGGGCAGAAGAGAGGGAGGGGGAATCCACTAAAGGATTGAGTATGTGAACCTTCCACTAGGGAAATAGGTTTAGGTTATCCATAAAGGATAATGGTTTGAGTTTGATTACAAATATGATTTGGGAAGAGAGGATCCGCTGAATATTAGGATTTATAATCTACCGGGGATGGGTGCATGAACCTTCCACTAGGAAAGCAGGTTCAGATTATCCGCATGGGATAAGAATTTGATTTGGTTTGATTTGTGATTGTGTTTGCTCCACTAGGGGACTATGATTTTTGCTGAGGAGAATATTTAATTGATGTCCACTGGGAGGATGAGAATTTGGTTTGATCTGATATAGGGTTCCACTAGGGAGAAGATATGATTTGGTTTATAGAAGTTGAGAGTATATCTCCGGAATATGAGCTGATCACTAGAGAATAAGGTGGATTTGGTTTATGGATTTCTTTTGTTTTGGGGAAGCATCAGGATAAAGTGGATTTAATATATGGACCTGTATGCGATGAATCAGAAGGGGCTATATTAGCCTTGTCCTATGTAGATTTAAATCAAAGGGAAAGTCGAGTCAGGCTAGGTTTATCTCGACCACAGAAAGCCTATAGTGTATGGTGGCCAACTCGGAGAAAGCTTAGAACTTACACATCCCATGAGTGATGTATCCATGGTGGTCATCGGATAGCGAACCAACCAACTAAGGTGCTCATCAATGTGATCAATCGAAGAAGGCTTTGTAGACTTATATCTTCCGAAAATGATCACCGATATTATATTGGTGGGGACATCTTTTCTAGGCTAAGTGGGAGTCTGTGTAAGGGCTGGACCCAAACTTGAAGTGGTCGAGGAAAGGAACCACTAGGTACTTATCTAAGCCTCAAATATACTGAGTCGGTGCATGGTGCTGTTCAAGAAGAAAGTGTGTCTTACATCCTCTTAAACAAAGTCAACATGAGGTAGCTTATGTATGCAAATACTACCAAACTAACAAGGTGCTTGTTAGTTTGCAATGGTCAAGTTAAGAAGAAAGCTTGTAGACTTACATCCTCAACAAGGAACCACTTAGACATACTAGTAGGTATCATGTTAGCGACTGGGCTAATGAGTGAGTGTTATAGGGGACTTTATCCCACGTCAAAAAAGCCCGAGACAAAAGATATGTGTTTGTTTTATATGTGGCTGTGTGTAGTTTGTGTTTGTGTTGTCTTTGACAAAGGACAGGATGCCGCTTGGATTCCTTACACCTACCCTAAACACATCATGGTTGATTCACAAATAAAGATGCTTCTCAACATAGAAGTGATGAGATTTGAGATGAAAAGAAAATTTATTGATAATTATTTTGAAACAAGATTTATGGATAATATTTCTTTAGGTAGAGCCCATTGATTGGAAGCATTGGGCACTCTCCCTTGTAATTTATAAGCTGATAAGATCCTCCTTGGTAGGATTTCTTTATGAAAAAAGGGCCTTCCCAAGTGGGTTCAAACTTGCCTCCCATCTTGCGATGGGCAACAACTGATCTCCTTAGAAATAAAATAAGCTCACCTACTTGAAAAGCTCTAAAACGAACCAACTTTTTGTGAGCTTAAATCATTTTAGCTTTATACAACTCGATGTTTTGGCATGCTTGCAGGTGTCTCTCATCTAAACCTTGAGCTCTTCTAACTAGCTTGGTGTTCTTCTGGTTGTGATCTTACCCAATTCTTTGGTGATGAGTTGGACTTATAATGGTAGAACACTTGGATCCATACACTAAAGAAAGGGATGGGGTTGAGTTGTAGGTGGTGCGGTAACAAAGCTTCAACTAACTACTCATGCCATAGTCATTTATTATCGTCGAGTGTTTTCTTGAGTATTTGGATGAGAGTTTTATTGAAGGCTTCTGCTAAACTATTTGCCTTTTGGTAGTAGATGGTAGAATATCTCTAATATATGTTGTCTTTAGGAAAAGTTGATGATTTAGTGCTCTTGAATGCAGTACCATTATCATATATAATTCATCGAGGCACCCCCGAACCTATATTTGATATGGTTCTTGAAAATTGGAGCATGTTGTGACCTCTCATGGGATTGCCTCGCCGGAAAAGTAGTCGATTAGCTAAAATGAACCGATGACCCTTAGAAGAAGGAGGATCGATCAGGCCCCCAACACTCAAATAACCATGAGGTAAATGTAGGGTTTAGAATGTTGGGTGGTTGGTGTTAGACCGCACTGTGTACTTGACATTGGTGGCATCTCCTAGCTACATCCATGCAGTATGTAATCATTGAAGGCTAGTAGTGTCCTAGTCTTTTGATCTTGACTTTCATCTTCAGGCCAGATTAATACGCTCTGCATAAACCTGAGTGTATCTTGGTCATGATCTTATGAGCTTCTTGTTTGTCCAAACAACGTAACCACATATGATTAAAGAACCATCGATACAAAGTTCCATCTAGAGCAAAAGGGATCTCACTTCTTTGATGTGCTAGTGACTTCTCTTGAGGTAGTTTTTATATTTAGATAATCCATGAATGGTTGCCTCAATCTGACTCATCCTTTTTTGCAATGACCTCCCTTCAGAGAGTCTCTGATGAGTTCATCAATAAGGGATAAGACTTGTCTATTTTTATTATGGACTCATCTTTTGGACATACCAACTCTTTGGACAAGCTTTAATGCATCTATAGCATTCTCTCCTTGAGGAATTTTATAAATAGTAACCTCTAATATTTAGGCCAACAACTCCATACTGTATTTATGGTAGTGAAGGAGTTTAGGCTTTAGAACTTTATAAGACCTAGCAATTTGGTTGATGACTAATTAAGAAGCCTCAAAAATGTTGATACTTTGGATGCATAGTGTAATGGCTAACTCTAGATCGACAATCAGAGCCTCATATTTGGCTTCATTATTGGTGCATGGATTGGACAGATGATATGAGAATCTCATCACATTGTGATCCAAAGTTAGGAGAACTAGCCCTACCTTTTCTCGAAGAGTAGATCTTGGTTATTCTCTCTTTTGAAAGGAAGCCACACCATCAAAATACATCTCCCAGTGACAAATGCTAGTGTCCCTTAGGTTCATGATTTATTCATCGGGGAGGTCATCACTAAGCGGGGAGTTAGCAGAAAGTGGATGTGTCTTAAGAAATCACTAGTGCTTATCCTTTCACCGCATGGAGTACAAAAGTGATCAAACCAAAATCATGGACCAACCATCCGTGATAGCGTCGATCATGTCATGAGATATTGCGTGGATTGATCCTAGGGATCAAGTTTACCTTATGAGAAAGCATGTAATGTGGTAGCTTTTAGGATGCAAAGATCAAAGCTATGCAGTGCTTTTAAATAGGTGGATAATTTGCCTCAGCATAGATTAGATGACAACTGAGATAGTAGAGTGCATTCTCTTTTCTTTCGTCATTGGTTTGGGCCAATAAAGCACCAAGGGAGTCATCTAATGCAGCAATATATAGTATCAATGGCTTGGGATAGAGCTAGGCTGGCGGCATCATCAGGTAGTGCTTAATATCTTCAAAGGCATGTTGGCACTTGTCATCCCAGTTGAACTTGGCATCTTTTTTGATAAGTGCTGAAAATGGTTGGCCAATCGCCCTTGAAATGATTTGAACTGAGTTAGACATTTAGGGGGTGGCATTTCTAATATAGCCTTAATCTTCTCTGGATTGATTTCTATTTCACGATGCTGGACAACAAACCCAAGGAATTTCTCTGAAGCTACTCTTAATGCACACTTCAGGAGATTTATTTTAAGGTTAAATTATCTTAACTATTTCAAAACTACTCTCAAGTCAAAGAGATGGTCTTCTTTTTCTTTACTTTTGATTAAGAGATCATTGACTTGATGATGATTTTATGAGTTCATTAATGATCCATATTTTCAAAAGTGTATCTGCTTCTTATTTGGTTAAAACATCCATGAATCTTAATCTTCAAAATATAAATTATTCCATATCAAAAATAAACCATTCTTCTTTCTTCATGAAGCCAGCATTGATATTTCTTAACTTTTAGAAATGATCTTGTTCAATGTTTCTTCACGTAATAGGAGCTTGCTTGATAGGTTAGCTTGGCTATATTGTAGTTTAGTTGCAATGTAAGAGATATCATCTTTATAACTCCATGCAGTAATCCCTTCTTTGATAGCTAACTAAGTCTAGTTTTTGTATCACAAGAAGCGATGTATGTTGGATTGGATGTCTTGATTCTAAGTTGATTTCTTTGAGCTCATTGATGGTTGATATAATATCCTCTTTGAACTCTAGTGGTGCATCTTTGACTTCAAAGTCATTTGGATCATCTGAAATTTCTATACACACCTCCTCATATGAGTTAACATGATTTGAAAAGAACTGTCGATTCCAAATGATTGGTGATGACTATGGTCATCATCATGTTGGACCTTGTCAAATCTAGTCACGGTCTTGATTGAGGATGTCTGCTTTGGTTGTCCCATAGCCTTTCAAAGTAGTCAGACCTGTGTTTAGACCAAGCATGTGGAATTAATAATTTCTTTGCTAAATTAAGAACAAGGGAAAACCAATCAAAGGTAATTGTATTAAATCTTTATATGAATCATCCTCAAGTTCTACATTAGATTCCTAGCTTGAGGATGATGCTACCAAAAAGAATCTTTAAGCATTCTCATCTATCGATGACTTTGGTGCTTCCTTAACTACCAAACCCTCAATTTTTTATGAAGAGAGTGGGGTTAGAGCTAAGGTTCCCAACTGATGCTTGACTTGGATACACTCATGCCTTGCTTTGGAGAGCGATCTTCAACACTATTTTGCTCAAGCATCACCTCAAAAGGGATTTACTATTGAGAAGAGCTGGCTAGCGTGCTAAACACATAAGACTCATTGTCTGAACTTGATTCTAAGTCTATGTGGATGGTAGGTGTACTTCTATTGGCTAGGACATACCTCTTATTGGGTGGCCAATAGGGAGGTTTTCCACCAGCTTCTATGACTGTCTCTCTGCACGGTGGAGGTCGGTCATCTACCCATATGTTTGAATGGAGTAATGAACTGTGGGTGGAATCTAATGTCAAGCTCTATATCTTCCCCTGAGTCCATGTCTCACTCTCTTTTATTTTCTTTTTCTTTCTCTTTTTCTTTTCCATTTTCAATTTATTTTTCTTTTTCTATTCTTTCTTTTCTTTTCCTCATGGGGATCTTGAATAGATTCATGAGAATGGACTTGTTAGTTTTGGGGAAGAAAATATGTTGCATCCTCATATATGTCGATCTCATGAACTGTGAAGGGTTTGAGATCTCCTTTGACACAATACTCAATTCCACCTCTCATGAACTTCATGCACTGATGCAGAGAGGATGGAACTTTGTTGTTTTCATGTATCCATGGTCTACCAAGAAAAGCATTGAAAGATGTATCTGAGTCTATGATATGAAAATTGGCTTCAGTCTTCATATCATATATCTCTAATGGCAACACGATAGAGCCTAAGGCCCTCTCGACTTGTTCATTGAATCCTCTCAACATCATCCTTTCCTTTTGGAGTCTGGAGATATTGATCCTCAAGTAGGCAAGGGTTCTTAGACTCATAATATTGACTGGTGCACCTTAGTTAACCAGAATCCTTGATAACCTATATCTGCCAATGTCCACTGTAATGTAAAGAGGGTGATTGTGCTTGGTCATCTCTAGAAGCAAGTCTTCATCACTAAATGTAACTCTTAAGATGTCCTTTGAGCTGTGTGCCTCCTCTTCAATATCAGTTAGCTAAGCTAAGTATATCTCTTGATCAAGTAGAACCTTGATTAAAAATTCTCTTATGTCTTTGGATAAGACAAGAGCGTTATATATGCTTAACTTAACTTTCAAGATGCTAAGATGTTGGAAAAATTTAGAAGGAGTCACCTTGAAATCTGTGGGGAGAAAGAAAAAGGAAAGACATTATAAAAATTCATCTTGTTAAGACACCACACAGATCCACAGATGTACTTATTCAGTGATCGTCATCAAGAAAATAGTGTACTATCTCAAAGACAAAGTCACTACCCTTTAATGGACCTAATCACCTCAATAAGGACTCCTAAGATGATGGGTCCATATGTACCAAAGATTCTTCCCTACTTTACATGGAAAAGTAAAGGTGGTTTATTTTAAATCGTTCGTTGTTCTAAAGGCAATAGTTAATTACATCCTGGATGATCCCTTAAAACTCTCGATTAAGGTAAATGATCATTGTCTTAAAGATTTCAATAGGAAGGACTATCAATCGATTGTTTATTTTTTGAAGATCAAATGGGATTGATCAAAAGAGAGAGTTATCAAGCCAAAATGAGAGATAAGTAGAGATGCCATGATGCTAGGAAACAAGTGAGCATCTCAAACTATCCTTAGTTCTTTACATTTTGGAAATTGATTTAGTTTATTTGAGTTGCATTTTCATTAAAATTTAGACTTAAGATTCCTTAACACAAGATTAAGGAAATGCCTAAGAGGTGAGGAATTATGCTTATGTCCCAGCAAGGGGAGAAGCAACCTCATAACCTAAATCTAGGGAGCTTCAACAAGGACCGGAAGCACAACCTAAATCTAAGGCAAAAAAAATGGGTAATTGGTTTGCCTCCATAAGAGAGAACAAACCACTCGACAACTTGGACTTACAAACACCTGGGGGTGGCCGCCAATTAACTCCTAAACACATGTAGGCAAATCTTTATGCTTATGCAAGATAGCTAGGCTGTTATTATTTTAGAAAGAGGCTAAGTCCTTAAACTCACTCCCTAAAGAGACTAGATCATGTAAAGGTCATGTTTCAAATGATCTAAATTTAATGCAATTCAAATTTTATTTTATTTTCATTTTGGATAATTATTTTGACTCAGCTAATAGGATTTTATGACTAATGAGAAATAAGATTATTGGCCAAAATCAGAGTGAGGAGTGAGTTTCCACCATGGCTCTCAAAGGTCAAGAAGTTTCTCCGCAAAGGTGGAAGCCTCTCCAATCAAAAGTGAAATAAGATGTATTTGTGCATGATATTATAAAGAAATGCTCATCCAACTAAGGGGTTGCTAATTCTTTTATCTTGATTTTAAACTTAAGCTTTAGGTGAGGTTATGAGTTGTTTAATTTTAATTTAAGTTGTTAAGTTTGGTAAAAGATTTATTTTTTTCTTAAAGAGCCTAATCCACATCCAAGCCATACATAAAATAAGGAAAAAACTAAGAAAATCATGCCACTTAATGCAAAAGCTAAACAAATCATCGATCAAGTTATAAAGCTAATCGTAAAAAGAATAAATGGTCGTCGTGGTCGGGCACCACTGCACAAACCCAAAAATATCAAATATGGGTAGCCAAGCTCTACCCTTATACAACCTGAATTATAAAATGAATTAAATTATAATTAAAGCAAAGGAATTTATTATTATGGGGGTCTTCAAGCTTTATTCTTCTTTCTTCTTTCTTTCTTCTTCTTCTTTCTTCTTTTGGTTCCTCCTTTAGAAGATTGGATGGTGGATGCTCCAAGGCTTCACATGGTGTAGAAGATAGGATCTTATGACCAATGTTCATCCTAATCCCCATAACAATTATTCCAAAATCCTAATTATACAAATTTTTACATGAAAAGGAAAAGTGAAATCTAACTAACACCTGCAAAACAAAGGTTAGCTAAATCACACCACACAAATCCCAAGCATGTATATTGGACTTATCACCCCACACATGGGTGACTAAGTCCACCTGACCTATGGATTATGCTTAGGGGTATAAAGCACCTGCAAGCAAAAGCATTTATATTTTTATTTATGATAGCCCTTAAGCACAATCCTATAAAAAAAGAATAGTTAGACTAAGAATGTCCTACCATTCATTCTACGAGCATACACCCTAACATCCGCCTAAAATATATATCAAAAAATAAACAAATATCAAACCATGCATCTAACCTAAGGCTAGAAGTGGTGACTTAAATGTGTGCTTTGAAGGTTTGTGTGGTATGCTTAGCTATGGCTTTAGGTTTAAATTTTCTAAGTGTGAAGAACATGTTCAACTTAGAGGAGGGTTTCATTTAAGTTGTTTAATCATTTTGGGTTGATTTTATTTCATGTTTTGATTTGGTTTAAGTGAAACCTACAATTAATTACTAAGTTATGAAGAGAGGGAAAGAGAAGAGAACTTCTTCCTTCCCTAACCTAAGTAATTTTCAAAGTAGTTCACATTTTAGTTTCATTTAGGTGTTTTGATTACATCTTTTAATCAATCCTAAGTTTAGATAAACCCTAAACAAACATATTCAAAAAGAAATGCATTTTAAGATTAAATAAAATGAATCAAAATTCACATAACACACATTACTTCATTTCCTTTCCAACATATATAACATGCATGTGGATGGACCCTAAGCATATATATATACATGCAAATGAGAGTATTTAACATACTTTATGATGCATGCTAAGTAATCCATTTAAGAAAATTTAGAAGTTGAATATGCATGATTTTTCTTAAGTAGAAAGGGTTTTCCTTATCCAAATTTTCACATACATACATGAAAGTAAGAAAGGCATAAGTGAGTATAACACCATTGTTAACCAGAGGTGTAAGGTACAAGACCTACTTAGGCTACTTAAAGCCTCACAACCTCGGGATTGTCCAGACTAATATACCACTTTCCTTAAATACAAACATGTATATAAAAGAAATGAAATAGAAAAGGAAAATGCAAAAGTTGTTTAATGGATTCATTTTATTTATGCAATTTATGTATGTATAGGCAACCCTTAGGTGATAACATAGGGATGAATAGGTATGGAATTAAGTAAGTGTTGGTTCTTTTCAAATGAACCTACATCTTACCAACTCCTATTCAAAAAACATAAGAAAGAAAGGAAACCTATGCTAAACATGACTTTATAATCTATCACATGCAAGCTTATAATTAAAGTATAAGTAGCACACTTTCAGATTTGGTATTTGATTTATGTATTTTGAAAATAATTTGGGTCATTCATATTTTTACTTTAGCCAACACATGCAAATTTGACATAAAGTAAACAATATCATTTTAAAATTTAAATTTCAAAATTGTGAATGCATAAAATCACATGGCATGCAACTTAACATGTTGAGGAAAGATCCAAAGCAATGAAAGCATGTAAAAAAACTCACTTTACTTAAATCCTAAAGACATTCTTATAGAATAAGAAAATTTAGAATAAATCAAAGTGATTTTTTTTAGTTTGAAGTTTGATTTAATTTTGAAAAGGTGAGATGAGTTTACTGTTCCTAACCCATTCCCACATGTGTTTGATATTTTTTTAAATTTGTAGACAATTAGATCCATTTTTATGTGTTGATTAGGTTAAGGTATGAATTAAGTAGCTTAATTAACCCTTACCTACAACACCTTAGAAGAATTAACTAAATAATTATGAGCCAATGAGATGACATAAAAGACACAAAGAATTTTAATTTGCAATGCACCTAATAATGAAAATGCCTAATGCAATTTGGCTTACAATTAAAAGTTAATTAAGCTAAGGGATTTTGATTTCCTTAATTGAACTTAGGCTATTGAACACCTAAACATCTACCCAAGGTATATTAATTAAGTTCTGAACTTTTAGAATTTTTAGAATTAATTAAGGGATAATTAATGAATTAACCCTTAATTAAGAGGAAATTAAGGAGAGAAGAAGGGGAAATAGCTTAGGGAAATGCCCCAAAATTATTATAAAACCTCCTACTTAATAGATCTAATCAAACCCTAATCATGGGTAAAATCCTAATCATACCCCTAATTATGCTTAATTACATAAGAGTAATTAAGGAAACCATATGCAATTTCAATCAAGCCCAATAAATCCCAAGAAAATTAGGGGAGGTAGAGTCATCCCCTAAAATTACCCAAGAAATTTGAGATTAAAGGCCTAATTAAAAGAGTAATTAATAACTTTCTAATAAAACCCAAATTCAGAGAAAAAAATTATAATTCAAAACTCATCAAAATTAATTTTAAAATGTTCTAGGTTTAATTATCTATCCATTTTTATTTCATTTTTTTGAATTTTCTATGAAGAGTTATAAATTTTAAACTTCTAGGTTAATTAGAATTAATTAATGCATTTAACTAATCCCTGCTAATGCTCACACGCATGATGGCGGCTGTCATCACGCTTACATGCATCGCATGTGAGGGAACTTAAGTTGTCATTTCACAAAAATGGCGGCGACGATTTTATCCTCCATCCGATCAAAGATCGAACGACTAAGGATTCCCCTGCATTTTAAAATGGATAAACTAATTTCTAAACATGTTGAATAGTCTCAATCGTTAATCTAAAATGCATGGATGGATGAATAAGATGATCCAAGTTCTTCCCCTTGATCAACAGAGACTCTCCATGATCAAGGAGAAGATCCAAGCTAGATCTAGCATGGAATCACACTAAATTTAACCCACACCATCTAAAGACAGAGATAAGAAATCCAACAAAAAAAATTGATGTGAAAATTTCTTTCACAAAGCTCCACACCACATTGAGTTTAGTCAAAAATTCCATACCTGTTGAGGTGATCACGGCTCGATTCGGAGAAGCTTTCTAGTTGAGACAAAGCCTTGAAAAGTTTGAGCACTTGAGATGAGTGATGGATCAATGTATGGACCAACTCTTCACTTGAGCTTGCTTTGATCCAATGATCCTTTCCTTGCTTTGGGAACTAATAGAAGCTTAGGCACTAGCTCCTAAAATGAAGTTTGCAAGAGAAATTGGAAGGAGATCAAGTGTGGAAGAAGTTGACAATTCACTCACTCCCTATTTTCACTGCAAAATTGAGAAATAGAAAATGAAGCTCTGGAGAGATCTCTCAATGGCTCCGCTTATTCTCAATTGAGAGAATGAAACAAGAATTAGGGGAGTATATCTCCTTGAAGGATCGAAGCAATGTCCATGCCATTTTGATCCAATTGATCATTGGGAGTTGATCTATTTTGGTTACATGGTGGTTTGATCCAAGGAGTGGATTGCCAACCTCCCATGTGCCTTAATTTGAGCTTAAGAGGGAGTTTGAAAATTCAATTTTGAGTAAGGGGTTCGGGTGTGGTCTAGGGACCAAATGGGCTGACCCAAACTAATTGGATTGTGTGCACCACTCATCACTATGTCCCTTTGAGCTTTTATGAAAGTCTCAAGTGATTGTGAAGAGGGTATGACCAAATTACCCATGGGTTAGGCCAAAATTTATTCTATGGCCTAGGTAGATGGTCATTTTGCTATTTTTTTTTCTTTGGATATGTTTGGTATGTGGAGAAACTAGTTTGGCCAAGTTTCATTGGATTTGGAATCCATTTGATAGGTTTGGCTCATGTTGACCCATTTAGGTCAAAATGGGTCAACTTGGGTCAAGTTGACCTAGGTCAAATTAGTCAAGGGTTGGGTCAAGTTCATATGACCATTTGAAATATTTTGGTGGCTTTGGTTTGATTCAATTTGGTATATATTTGGTTTTGGCTCATATTTCATTTAGGTCAAATGGGTCAAGTTGACCTATTTGACCCATTTGACCTATTTGAGTAGGTCAAGGTAGGTTTAGGTTAGGTTAGTCATATGGAGTGGATTGGTATCTTTGTTTCCAATCAATTTAAGTTCAATTTTGGCTCAACATGACCCCTTTTAGGTCATGTTGGTCAAGGTCAAAGCTAGGTTGGGTCTAGTTGGCCAATTGCTTTGGTCAAGTTCCACAAGTGATTTGGGATGGACTTGACCCATTGGTTTCAATCAATTTGGCTTAGATCAAGTTTTGACACATTTTGACCCTTTAGGTCAAAATGGGTCAACAAAGTGCCAATTGGGCTAGGCTCAAATGTTGGTTTGGTCAAGTTCAAACATAGGTCATGAGTGAACTTAGATCAATGGTTTCAATCAATTTGGCCTATGGTGGAATTTGGCTATGTTTCATTTTTAAGTGTTGACTTGGTCAACCCTTAGTTTGACTTGGTTTGACCCAATTTGATTGATTGATCATCCCATGATGATTGTTGATCATGATGAGAGGATATATGAGTTTGGTTCAATCCAATTTGGTTAGGATCAAAAGTTGGCTCATAAGGGTACTTTAGGTCACTTTGGGTCAAGTGAGCCTGGGTCAAATGGCTTGGTCAAAGCTTGATTTGAAGTTGGTTGATCTTGTATATGGACTCATGATTGAAATATAAATCCATTTACAAGTGGTTTGAAGTCAAATGGATTTTGATCCATTTGAAAATTTCATATTCAAAGGAAGAATATGAAAGGGTTTTGGGTTTGATTTTTGATTTGGGTTTTGATTGAATGATTGAAGTTTGGATTTATATATGAGCTCATGATTGTAGGTTGATTGAACATGAGAGAAAATCAAGAGTTTGGCTTGATTTGAAAATGATTTGGCTAAGTTCAAGATTTTGACTTGGCTTAGATTTGATTTTGAATGGATTTGAGTTTGATTTTGGAATAGGTTTTGATTGTTTGAATTTATATTTCATTTATATATGTGAATATAAATGAGAATATAAATTGATCATGAGAAAATTTCAAGGATTTGAAGTGGTTTAATCATGATTTAGCTAAATCCATTAAAGAATTTAAAGGATTTAAGAAAATTTTTAATTGAAATTTAATTTTGAATTGGATTTGATTGATTTATATTTATATTTCATTTATATATGAGAATATAAATGAGAATACAAAATAAGTTTTGAGAAAATCCCATGAGTTTGAAATGGTTTGATCAAAGTTTAGTTAAATCCATTAATGGAAAATGGATTTAAGGGAATTTCAAGGATTTTAAATTTGGAATTTAATTTGAGGGTTTGATTTGATTGATTTATATTTATATTTCATTTATATATGTGAATATAAATGAGGATATAAATAAGTTTTGAGAAAATCCCATGAGTTTGAATAGGTTTGATCAAGATTTAGGGCTAAGTCCTTTAATGGAAAATTAAAATTTAAGAAAATTTCATGAATTGATTTTGAATTTGATTTGATGGTTTGAATTTATATTTCATTTATATGTGAATATAAATGAGAATATAAATGGATCATGAGAAAATCTCAAAGATTTGAATAGTTTGAATCATGATTTTGCTAAGTCCTTAAAGGGTTAAGGACTTAAAAAATTTGGACTTAGAATTGATGGATTTTGGTCATGGGTTTCAATCTTGATCATGATTTCAATCAAGATTTCAATCATGGAGTTCAATCATGGAATTGAATTAAGTTGAAAATCAAATAGAATTGATTTGGAGTTTGGAAGAAGGAAAGTGAGGAATGGTTTAAAGGGTAGGTAATTTTCTAACACCACTAAGACATTTGGCTAACTCTTCTAAGTCTCTTCTGGGATAGGTTGAGTGTCCCTAATCACTAGATGTGTCTTAAGACTAAGAACTCTTAAAGTCTAAGAGAGTCCTATGCTAAGATGGAGGTTGAGAGCTCATTCTAAAATGAGGTCAACAAAGGCAATAGGTGTGGTGTGACAGGAACACCACGTGTGTTGACAAAATGATCAACAACACGAGAGAACAAGCACTAACAAACAATCTATCCTTAGGAAAGAAAGAATCAGAACTTAGTGCAATGTGGCTCTACTTATGTCCAAGACATAAGAGAGGGAAGAAATCCACTAAGGGATAGAGTGTGAACCTTCCACTAGGGAAGCAGTTCAAGTCATCCACAAGGGATGAGAGGTTTGATTTGATTCTCACTTGGGAGAAAAATATTTGATTTGTTCCAGGGAAGAGGTTGAATTTGTTTTTTTTATTAGGTTTGAATTTTTAGATGAACCCTATGTTGGTTTGTAATGGGTATTGAATAGGAGCCATGGAGGCTAAGACCTTCAGATTTACCAATCCAAAGGGGTAGTCTACTAATAGTAGGACTAATCAACCAAAGGGATGCCTTTTGGTGCGTCTAGGAAGAAAGCATAGTAGACATCCAAGTAAGAACTGGGGTAATCTATTGGCAGACAATTTGAACCCAACGCTTATTGAGTGAATGCCCTGGGGACTTAGATCAACTCAAGATAGTCAAGATTGATTTCATTTTAGTTTGTTTATTTGATTATGATGGATCCCATGGGTTTGATGAAGGCTGAGGGGCCATGGAAACTAGACCTAACTTCATTTACCAATTCAAAGGGAGTAGTCTACCAACCAAGGTAGGACTATCCAACAAGGAGAAATGCCTTTTGGTATACATATGGTCAAGTCTTAAGAAGAAAGCATGGGGACTCATATCTTCAAACAAGGAACCATTAGTGATTGGTTACTTTCAACAAATCAACGACTAGGCGACTATTGAGTGAATGCCATTGGGGACTTAAATCCTCAAAGATAGTCAAGATTAATTTTCATTTTTAATTATTTATGGATTCATTGGTTTTGGATCAGAGAAGGAGCTTATAGCTAGACCTATCTCAAATTTCTTGAACCAAGGGAGTAGCTTCGACCGATGGGAGAACTATCCAACAAAAGGGTGCCTTTCGGTTTGCAATGATCAATTGAAGGAAGAAAGCTCAGGACTCACATCTTCCATTAGAAAAGATCCTTGGGTGATCGGTTGCTTTTAACAAATCAAACTGACAAGAAGTTTTTGCGATCATGCTAGAAAAGAATGTCAGTCTTCATCTTTCAAAGCGAGGAAAGTAACTTTTTTGTGGAAAAATAGATTGAACGATAGTGAGTTTGGTATAGTTTATCTCGACTGGTGGGGCATTCGCTCTAAGACAGACTAAAAGGGGCCCTTTGGGGAATTAATCCAAGCAATTTGTTTATTTATTTGGATTGGATTAAAAGGACATCAAATCAAGGAAAATATTTCACCCTGGAGGGTGGCTCCAGAGAAATGTCCAAAAAAGTAACAGTAGTGTCTAAATGGGGTCACAGGACTTGATCAAATAGAGTGCCCATGGGATGGGGCAGTAAGGCTTAATCCAACACGAGAAAATGACATGGCTAGTCATATATCAATAGGTATTCAATCCAACTCAAGGAGAAAGCACAAGGACTCATATCACAAGAGTGGTGTACTCATCAGGTGAGTGGCATCAACACCAAAACTAAGGTGCCTCGGTTTGCATCGACTAGAAGAAAGCTTGAGACATCTCTTCCGAGAATTATTTGGGATAGTCATCTTTGGCTGTGCTATCGATGGGAGACTCTTGAGTGAATGCCAGGGGACTTATATCTCAAAAGTAGTCAGAGGAAAGGAGCCTCAGGGACTTATCTAAACCTCAAATATACTCAACTAGTTAGTTAGCATGATGGCTAGTTCAAGAGAAAGGGACTCACATCTTCTTAAGCAAAGTCAACATGAGGTAGCTTATAGGCGTGAAGCATACCATAAAATAAGGCTCTTTGGTTTGCAATGATCAAGTTAGGAAGAAAGCTGGGGACTCACATCTTCAATAAATGACCAGGGTGACATACTTAGAGGTAGCATGTGGGCGACTAGAACACTAATGAGTGAGTGAGGGGGCTTGCTCCCACATCAAAATAGCTTCAAGATAAAAGATTTATGTTTATTTTTTGTGTGTTAAAGGAATAGGATGCCTGGGACTCTTACACCTACCTTAAAACACTTGGGGAATTATGAAATGATGCAGGATGGCAACAAATTCCCACTAAGAAAGGATGTTTGGGTTCTCTCACACTAACTTAGTTATGCTAATCAAAATAGGATGCCTCTGGGGTTCTCTTACACCTATTCTAAGCTTGGAGATTGTGTTTGTGTTGT
This sequence comes from Cymbidium sinense, assembly GCA_021442155.1. Lineage (NCBI taxonomy): Eukaryota > Viridiplantae > Streptophyta > Magnoliopsida > Asparagales > Orchidaceae > Cymbidium > Cymbidium sinense. The sequence goes on along the minus strand of CM038221.1, from coordinate 16,886,708 downwards.
GAAGAGGATAGGATGCCAGGGGACTCTTACCTAAACACACATCACGTGGATTTAAGACAAGCAAATAATAAGAAGAGAAGATTTGATGAATGGAATCGATTTTGTTCTTTTATTAATGATTATTTTCAAACATGATTTATTTCATGGGTAATATTTCTTTAGATAGAGCCCATTAATTGGAAGCGGGTGTTCCCCTTTACAATCAATAAGCGATAAGATCCTCCTTGGTAGGCCTTCTCTCTATGACATAGGGGCCTTCCCAAGTGAGTTCAAACTTGCCTCCCATCTTTCAATGGGCAACAATTGGTCTCCTTAGGACTAACACAAGTTCTCTACTCAAAAGACCTAGAGACCAGCTTGTTGTGAGCTTGAATCATTTTGGCTTGTACAACGAGGTTTTGGCATGCTGACTTTTCAAACCTTTGAGCTCTTCTAACCTCTTTGCATTCTCTAGTGATCTTGTTACCCAATGTATCCTTAGTGATGGGAGTTGAACTTCTAAGGAAGAATGGCTTTGGACCCATACACTAAGGAAAAAAAAGGGTTGAGTTGGAGTTGTATGTGTGGTAGGCCCACAAGCTTCAACCAACTTTCTACTATCATTTGTATCATCAAGAGTCTTCTTGATTATTTGGATGAGAGTTTTGTTGAATACTTCTACTAAACTATTTGTTCTAGGTAGTAGATGGTGGAGTATCTCAATCTATACCATGTCTTCTAGAAAAGCTATTGATCTTCATGCTTTTGAATGCAACCATTATCGATATAATTCATTGAGGCACCAAACCTATATATATGGTTCTAAAAATTGAAGCACATGGTGTTGTGACCTCTCGAGTGGGATGGCTTCCCCACTTGGAAAAGTAGTCGGTGGCTAAGATGAATCGATGCCCCTTGGAAGAAGGAGGATCGATTGGACCACAATGACCCCAACACTCAAATGGCCATGAAGCCAAGTAGGGTGTAGAATGTTGGGTGGTTGGTGGAGGACCACACATGCGCGATGGCATCTCTAGCTACATCCATGCAATCTATGATCAGAAGGCGGTAGTATCCAAGTCTTTTGATCTTCATCTTCATCTTGGGAATTGATGAGCTCCACATAGACACTGTGTACCTCGGTTACAATGCCATGAGCTTCATGTTTGTCCAAAATAAACCATATTTGGTCAAAGGATTGAGTGCATCCAAGAGCATAGGAGAGCTCTATTTCACGATGGGCTTGTGATTTCTTGAGGTAGTTTGTTGGTGTTCAAGTAATCTATGAATGGTTGCCTCAATCTAGCTCTTGTCCATTTTGGCAATGGTAACCTCCCCTTCAAAGTCTCGATGAGTTCAAATCTAAGGATAAACTTGTCTATTTTGGACCCTTATTGAAATGGACTCATCTTCAACATGCCAACTCTTTGGCAAGTTTGGCCAATGCTACTATGTTCTCTAACTTGACCTTGTAGATGGTGACTTGGAATATGACTTCATGGTATACGTAATAATAGCTTGGGTTTGAGGACCGGACCGACAATCGGTTGATGACCAAGAGAATCCCAAAGATGTTGATGCTCTTGACACTGATAGTGATGGCTAACTCCAAAGTGGCAATCAAAGCCTTATACCTAACTTCATTGTTGGTGCAAAGGTTGGAAAGATAGTATGAGAATCTCATCACATTGTAGTTTGGAGTTAGAAGAACTATTCCTACCCCTGCCTTTCCTGGGAGAATAGATCATGGTGCTTCACCTTTAAGAAAAGCGCACCATCAAAATACATCTCCCATCGTGGTTTGGCCTCCTAAGTTCATGATTTGTTCATCGGAGATCATCACTAAGTGGAGAATCGAGAAGTGGGTGTCTTGCTAAGAAATCCACTAGTGTCCTTTTATATGGAGGGTACAAATGTGATATGAAGTATCATGGACCAATGAGCCAAACATAAAAGCATTGGCCATGTCATGAGGTACTTGATGGATTGGTTTGGAGATCAAGTTCATGAGAAAGCATATAGTATGTAACCAGAGATGCAAAGATCAAAGCTAGGAATGTTTCTCGATGGGTGGATAGTTTGCTTGAGAATGGATGGAGAGAGTGCACTTTCCTTCCCTCATCATTGGCTTGGGCCAATAGCAGAGAGAGTCATCCAATGCTAGTGTAAAGGATGAGCCTGCAGGATAGGGGCTACAAGTGGCTTCACCAAGTATTCTTTGATGTCTTGAAAAGCATGTTGGCACTTGTCATCCACTTGAACTTGGCATCCTTCTTTGAGAATGCATCTCCCGATAGGTTTGAGATAAAGCATCTTAGATGCAACCATCCTTGAAAGGATGAGTTGAGTTAAACTCTTAGGAGGTGGCATTTCTAAGATAGCTTTGATCTTTTAGATCTATTTCTATTCCCAATGTTGAAAACAAACCCAAGGAATTTTCCGAAGCAACTCATGCACACTTGAGGATTCATTTTGAGGTTATATTATCTTACCATTAAAAACTACTCTCAAGTCAAAAGATGGTCTTCCTTTTCTAAACTCTTGACTACTAGATCATCAACTCAACGATGATGGATGAGTTCATTGAAGATCGAGTCATGGCCCATTGGTATGTAGCACCGAGCATTTTAAGGCGAAAGGCATGACCCTATAAGAAGATTTTGATCGGGTTTGAAAGTAGTGTTTCTTTCATCTTGGAGACATCTTGATTTGGTTATAGATGACCCATCCATGAAAGAAGATTACATGAGATGAGGGTGTCCACCATTAATTCTAGTATAGGAAGAGGAAACTCATCCTTAGGACATGCCTTGTTTAAGTCCTAAAATGATATGAATTTGGCCATTCTTCTTCTTAAGCGGGTGACACTAGCTAACGGTAGGATATTTTTCTTTCGATGAAACCGGCATCGATCAATTTCTTGACTTGAAATGACACTATGTTCAATTTCTAATCCAAGCATCTAGGAGCTTGCTTAATAGGGGTAACGTTAGGATCTATTGCTAGCTTGTGGACTGCAACATCAGGAGATAATCCGAGCATTTCTTCATAACTCCATGTGAAGTAGTCTTTAAACTCAGTCAATAGCCTAACTAAGTCATTGATTTCTTCTTCATTCAACAATGAAGCGATGTATGTCGGGAGATTTTCTTCTATCGAGGTTGATTTCTTTTGCTTGTCGATTGTTGAATGAATCTCCTCTTCAAATTGCGTGCCTCTTTGACTTGGAGATCATCTGGATCATCGAAGTTTCTAAACACACATTCTCATAAGAGTTTGGGGATGTGTGAGAAGAACTATTAGATTTCAAATGGTTGGTAACAAATAGGTAATAATCTTCATCATCTGGACCATTGTTGAATCTAGTCTACTCTTGATTGTGCTTCCACATGTATTGTTCCATAGCTTTTTGAAGTATTGACTATGCTTGGACCATGTGTGAGGAACTAAACCTTTCTATAAGATTTTGAACACAAATGAGTAAAAGTCAAAAGGTAATTCCATTAATTCTTTAAAGTATCTTCCTCAAGTCCATCAACTTGGGCTTGAGGATGATAAAAGAACCTCTTACGCTTTTGTGTCCGAAGACTTAGGGACTTCCTTAACTACTAAACCTTCAACTTTTGAGATGTAAGTGAGGTGCTAAGGTTCCCAACTACTGCTAATAGTTTCACATAAACCAAATTTGAATACTTTGCTTTGCTTGGAGGCCTGGTCTTCATCTCTAGGATCAAAGTCACCTCCAATGGAACCTGAGGGTTGGTTGGTATACTAATCACATTAGACTCATCCTCAGATTTGGAGTCATGTGAATAGTAGGGGTACTCATGTGGAACATGACCTCTATTGGTGAAGGCCAGGGGTCTCCCACCTCTGGAGCCTCTTGTTTACCTTTGCCTACCTTGGTGGAGGTTGAGCCATCTACCCACATGTCCATATGATGGAATGACTGGGTGGAATGTGATATGTCGATCCACTTCTTCAATTCCCCTTTCTTGGACTTTATTTTTCTTTTCATTTTTCTTTTCTTTTTTTCATTTTCTTTTGCTTTGAATTTTGTCCAAGTTCATGAGAAAGGGTGTTTTGAGAAAATAGTAGGCATCCTCATAAATCTCAACCTCTCTAACTAAATGGCTTTTCATTGTTGACGATATTCAATTCCATCTTTTACTTCTTGATGCATTGATGAAGGGAGGATGGAATGATCTTATTACGATGTATCCAAGGCCTACCAAGCAAGTAGTGAATGAAGTATTTGAATCAATGATGTAGAACTTGGCTTAGTCTTCAGTCACCGATCTCCAAGGTAACACTATAGAACCTAAAGCCGCTCACCTTGATCATTGAATCCTCTCAACATCATCTATCTCCGGAGTGTAGAGATGTCGATCTTCAAATAGGTCTTTAGACTCATAATGTTCATGATGAATCCATGAGAACCACGGAGTCAGAACAGTCCATATGATGTATAGGGGGGGTTGTGCTCCAAGTCCCCAGTAGAAGGTCTTCATCATGAAGGTGATCCCTTGGGCTTCTTTTGCATATGTGCTTCCTCACCTATAGCGGTGGTGAGCTAAGCATATTTTTTAGGATCAAGGAGGGCCTTGATTAGTGATTCCCTCATCTCTTTGGATATAAGGGCATCATATGCTTAGCTTAGATGGCAACTTTCTTAGATGAAAGGATGTTGTAGTCCACCTTTGGTCTTCCACAAGCATATCAAGGGTGGAGCATCTGTGGAAGGGCTTCTCGATCTTCAGTACCAATGACTTATTTCCCTCTATCTTGAGGTGTTGCCCTAGGAGGTAGAACCTTGCCACTGAGGTTGACTTGGTAATCTCTTGAGGCAGGTGGTGGAAGGTTCTACACAAGCTCACCTACGACTTCTCCTATGGGACTCTCATCGGATGATTCAAGTCTATCTCAAGGTGAACCCGTATTGAGTTGGAAAAGTCAACTAAATCGAAAGGAAGATCAAAATTATTTATAGTTAGATTAGACTTGAAGAGTTATCATTAGGAATAGAAGAATAACTCATCGAAGAGACATAGATGTAATTCAATTTATCAATATCTTCTTTTATGTGTTTAATGACTTTTTAGTGAGGTAAAGTAGAACATATATGGAGTTGAGTAGAAATGATAGTGGAAAGTTATACTCATGGATAGATTCTTAGATCAAGTAGTTGAAAGTCAATCTCAAAAAGAAATTGATTGGAAAAGGAAAGTGATTGCTGAGAGGAAAGGAATGTAAGCTATTATTATTTTCTAGACTTTGGCTAGAGTATCAGTGGATAAGATGTAACTTTCTTCATTGAATTGGATGGTTATCTATCACTAAAGTTTAATCACCTTTTGTACAACACTCTTGGTGGAAGAGAAGCTAGTTGGAAAAGTAGTTCTTCCTGATGAGTTGGACTTTGGTTTGAGAACTATACAAGTAGCTACTACTATTGGAATATCACCTTCTTGTTATCTTTTGACTTGCAAACCTTCCTTGATGTTGGAGGTTTGAGCTCAAGAACCTTTAAAAAGGTTTCTTGATCTTAAAACTACATGTTGATAAAGCAATATCCCAACTTTCTTTGTCTTAAGAGGATATAAATCCAAATCTAATGACTAGATGGTTGTTCTAATAAATATTCATCATAAGAATAAATACTCATGCTAACATTGTAACAATCTTATGACTAATCATGGTGGTAGAAATAGTTGGATCTTATTTACTACTTCCTGGCCTTTTAAAGAAGTCAAGTTTCTTTAAAGATTTTAAAGATTTTCTAACTACCTCTCTAAATGAATATGTCTTATTTATCTAGAGTAGGTGGTGGCTTTGGCGGTGGATGAATATTATTGTTGTATCATGGGATGTGGTAGTTGTGGCGGATATGATGATGGTGGAGAAGGAGGTGGAAAAGGAGGCTCTTGGGGTCTCTCATACTAGACTTTGGTCTGCTTCCCTTTATCCTAACACAACTCACCTTCTTCTCATACCTTTTGGCTTGAGATAATTGAAAGGGCAACTATTTGGCTTCCTCTTTTGGCCACTTGTTGATTAGTTTCTCAAATATTTAGATGGTAAAGCCCTTAAGCATGAAGGTGACATGAATATTGAGAGAATCTTAATGATGTGTTATTCAAGCTAGTTCATTTCATGCTCAGGTTGTGCCACACAGAATATAATCAACAAGGACTCATGGGAACTTTCTACAATGAGGTCACCTACAATCACTCTTTGCTCAAAAAACTCTTGATGAAGAGGTGCTCTAACAAAAGTTCTTGAACATTGGTTATACCAATCATGCTAGGCTGCTGACAAAAAGTTTGAACAAAAGTTCATCACTGCCACAAGTATTGCAACAGCCAGCTAGAAAATGTGCACTATGCTGATGCGGGTTTCAACTACCATCAAAAATCTTGAAGGAAGGACACAAAACCCTTGAATTGAACCATCAATTCCTCGTAGGGTCTACCCTTTGGAATGGATGATCCCCAGCTTGCATCTTCCTCTACCATATGCTTGATATCATTTCATGCATGGATGTCCATCTACCTTCTATGTATGCTACCCATCGTCCTTTAGAGTGCACCTGATGGTCTAAAGTATGCACCAACTTCTCATCGGCTATCATGGGAGCGGTGGCTTGAACTGAGGCTGAAGTCTAATGCTGTTGCCATCAACTCCTCTACTTTCTTGCCTCTTGTCAATGTGATCATCCCTCTGCTTAGATGGTGGATGAGGTCGAGTCTGAGAAGTGTCACCTTCTCATTACACCTTCTTAGCTGATCCACTATAAGGATCCCCAGTGTCATGACCATGTAGACCTCATTTATATGTCAAACATGTCATCCTTGGGATCGAAGTTGACTCTTCTCCTCCCATTTGAATGGTCTCCATGAATTCATCTTTTCTTGGCAAAGTAGTCTGCTAATATGTCATATATTGATCAATCTACTATGCCCAGTTGGACACCCACTAATTTCTAGTCGTGGGATTGTGCACATCAACCTCTATGCACTAGACACTACCCACTATCAAGACTTCCTCATCGGGAGTATCAACTATCATGGGGCTGTTTATGCCTCCCTCTCTTCCTCTGTCCGATCTTTGTTGATGTGATGATGACATTCTTGGGTCACCACTTCTTCTTGACCATAGTCGATATAGAGGGTTGAGCAAGGGACCTCGATCTCACCTCAATAGGTGGAGTGGATGGAGGATCCTTGGTATAGATCACCTGGATGGTCTTTTGGATGGAGGCTTCATGGCTAGTGAGTGGGAATGAGAAGTTAAATGAGTGATGGTGGATGATGAGGGGAGTGGTGTGATTGTAACATGATACCTCTGAGATCTCTCCCTTTAGAAAACACTAGTCTATATTATTTGAATGATCACCACTAATGGGGGGATGATTCAAGAAAATAGGCGTTGAGACATACCTTCCTCTCCCCGAGATGTATGACCTCCATGGCTCTCTCTCTATGGATCACCCCAATGCTAGGGATCATGGATCTCAAATCCATACTGAGACTCAGTGTCCAATGCTCCGGTTAAATAATCTTAAGTTTGGCATGGGGCCTCACTGCTCCTAATAAATGTCTCAAAGTATCAGGTGGTGGAGGTGATGCGATGATACTCCTGTAATCTTCCTCTCCATCCAATTCTAGAGGGGTGGAACTGCCACTCAAAGTGGGAGGTCTCAGGGAGATCCCTCCCTGGTTATGTGAGAAGCGACATCGAGCTCTAGCTTCATGGTCGCTTGATGTTTCTATTTTTGTTATGGTGTTGGGTGCAGGTGTGCAAACCAGAGTGAGAACTGGAACCTACCTTGAAGGTAGGGGAGACTATCTTGGAGGCCAAGATAGCTTTCCCCTTTGGGGTGACCAAAGAGGAGGTACGCTCTCACTTGAGCTGGCAGGGCAACTAACTTGACCCACTGAAGGTTGTATTGACACTGCGAATGGGGTGTGGGAACCACTACAACCTTCCTCTTTAATAAGGAGAATTCAGAGTCAGATGGCATGTCAAAGTAAATAAGTGATCTGCCACCTCCTCCCATAATAGCATGAGGGTTGTCCCTCACAAGTAATCAGACTCCCTCAAGCCATGCCAAAGTAGATGGATATGTGAGCATCGGTCATGGTGAGATTGGCATCGAGGCATCTACACCAGAGGAGAAGGATAAAATGAACTTGTTGGGAGCCATGATCACTGCACTGACTGAAGGCTAAAAAGACTGACATGGCTGAAATTATTGCATTTGTTTGAAATGTAACTAAGTTAGACCTTTGCTTTAGTATTCATCTTTAATCATTGACTTCTAAACTTGATTTGAAATTTGAACCCACACATAACAAATTTAGGTATGCTAAGGGGTTCATTGATTTGGAAGATTTTTTGACAAAGAGGGCGAATATGATTTTGATTTAGAACCCATACTCAACAAATTAAAGTATTGGGTGGGTTCAAATTTTTGACTTTGGATATATATATATATATATATATATATATATATATATATATTTTTTATATATATTTTTTATATATATATATATATATATATATATATATATATATATATATATATATATATGTTGTATGTCTTGTTTGAAAATTTGATTTGGAAAATTTACTTAGCAAATTTGGTATGCTAAAAGGTTTTCAATTATGTTTGAAAATTTTGTGAAAACATCTTTGTTTGTGATGATTGGTTATGTGTGTGATATATTTTGAGTTGATTTTAAAGTGAGGCTTCTTACTTAAAAAATTTGGTATGTTAAGTAGAGGCCAAATGATTTTTTAAAATGAGGCTCTTACTTAACAAATTTGGTATGTTAAGTAAGAGTCAAGTGTGTTGAATATGTGTTGATTTGTTTTGAAAATATGGATCTTACTTAAAAAATTTGGTATGTTAAGTAGGAGTCAAGTGTATTATGATTTTGAAAATGAGACTTTTACTTAACAATTTTGGTATGCTAAGTAGAGTCAAGTGTATTTTGATTTGAAAATGAGACTTCTTAACAAATTTGGTATGTAAGTAGGATTCAAGTGTATTATGATTTTTTTTTTTTTTGGAAAAGTGGGGAACTCTTTATTTGGCAAATATGGTATGGAAAATAGAGTTTGAAATATTTGTGATTTTGAAATCTTTTAACAAATTTAGGTATGTTAAATAGAGTTCAATTTATTTTTATTATTTTCAAAAATGGGACTCTCATTCGACAAATTTGGGTATGCCAAAGGGAGTTCACATGTTTTTTGATTTTCATGAATTTGGAAAAGAGGAACTCTATTTGACGAATGTAAGTGTGTTAAATAGATTTCAATTTGAGTTGATTTTTCAAAAGAAAGGGAACTCTCTTTTGACAAATTTGGATATGTCAAATGAGGGCTCAAATATGCCTTGATTTTGTGTATGATTTCTTGCTCTTGAAAAGAGGAAACTTCAACCCTAGCTCATATGAAATATGCTAAGTGGAGTTTCAATTTTATATTATCATTTTATTTGAAAATAGAATCTTCATTCAACAAAATTGGGTATGTTGAATGGAGATAACCACTTTCAAAATGTGCTTTTGAAGGGATTTTAAAAGTTTTATATTTTGATTTTGAAAAGAACCTCCATGTAACAATTATAGGAATTGTTAAATGAGGTTTAGTTATATGAATTTTGTGCTTTTGAAAACTTCTTATGAATCTTATGCAAATCTTTTATTATGTGAATTTAAAAAAAAATTCTTTTGAAAAGAGTTTATTTTCTTAAATATAAGATGAACCTTGCCTCACCAAGCTAGTGGTAAAGAGGTTCTAAATTAGTCATCTCCTTTCATTAGTAATCTATCTTTTTTATTGGGAGACCCATAGGGGTTTTAAGACAGGTGAGGTCCTAAAACCAAGATGGATTTATCTTTGCTTAAGGATGAAATAAGCTAAGTGCCAATGGAATGAAAGATAGTCTCAGACTCATATGAAATGCAAGTCCACTATCAATGCTTGGAGATAATAATTATTTATTAGAGATGGAGAGAGGAACCATCCCTAATGGAGTCGCTAGAAAAATCTATGGTGTTTATTTTCGAATATGCATATGGGGGATGTCATGCAGATCTGAGGGTATACTTATTGAAGTGATCAGATTATTAAGGAATGATGCACTATCTCAAAAGGCTCATCTTAATGGACCTAATCAATAAGGACTCCTAAGGCATGATGGGTCTTTGAATATACTAGAGATTTTTCCCACTTTACATGGATGAAGTAGGGTTTTATTAAGGTTCAAAAGTTTCCTATGGGGCAAGCCATCAGTTAATTACATCCCAGAAGGTGAATTCCTTAGGAATACTCTCGATTAAAAAGCATTGTTGTCTCCAAATATTTTAAAGATATATCAATAAATTGGCTATTGGAAAATCAAATGGGATAGATCAAAAGAAAGACTTATCGAAGCCAAAAAGATGAGAATGCTCTTGATACATGGAGACCTAGTGAGGATTAATCTATCATATGGTTGGGCTTTAAATGTTTGGAAATTGAAGAGAGTTATTTGTTCGAGTTGAATTTCTATTAGATTGCTAAGGCTTATAACCCAAGAATACAATATTATGGAAATGATTAAGAGGTGAGGATTTATGCTTATAGCCCAAAAAACAACTTCTGATCCTGAATCTAGGGAGCTTTAGCAAGTGCCAAAGCAAATCTAAATCTAAGTGGGTATATAGTTTGCCTCCACAAGAGAGATAAATCACCGGACTACATAACCACTTGGAGTGGCATGACTAACCCTTATGCTTAAAACCATGTAGGCAAGTCATATCATTTTGCAAGATAGTTGGGTATTATTTAGAAAAATTAAAATCTTAAACTCCATAATAGACTAGAGCATGTGTGGTATGAGCCATGACTTAGTCTAACACAAATCTTTTAAATTTTTATTTGATTTTGGACCCTTCATTTTGACAAAGGCCATATAATTTTTATATGTCTAGATGCATGATGAAATGAGGTTATTGGCTAAATTAGAAAGAAAGATGTGCTTTCCACCATAGAGGAGACCCTCAAAGGTCAAGTCTTCCCCTTTCGTTCAAGGATGAAAACCCTCTATTAGCAAGAGTAAAGTAATATGAATGCATGATATTAAACATACAACATTTAGCTAAGAGGATGCTAAATCTTTTAATAATCTTGATTTGATGCCTAGGCTTTATATTAGGTTATAAATTATTTTAGAAAATATAGTTACGAGTTATTGTTGGGGTAGAAAATTTATTTTTCCCTAAGAGTTTAATTGGATCCAGGCCACACATTAAATCACCGTATAAGTAAGAAACTAAGAAGAGTCATGTTGTTTCTATTTCATAATTTAAACATAATATCAAGCATTTTATAAATCCAACATAAAATAATAAAGGTCGGTCGGTGTCATCCAACTGAAAAAGAGAAAATGGGTTGAGCTCTACCTCTTGGAATATGAAAGAATAATTACAATTTATACAAATGAATAAATGCTATAGGGGTCTTTTTATCTTCATTCTTCATATCTCCTTCACTTCTTCATTTGGATTTGCTTGCTTCAAAGGCATCATAGGGCCTCACACGACAAAGCCTTCTAGCCACTGCTCATCCTAATCCCCCATAACACTAGTCCTAATTCCTAATGCAAAATTACATTAAAAATAGGAAAAGTAAATCTAACTACACTTGTAAAATAAGTGTTAGCTAAACACCATACAACCAAGCTTACATGAATTATACTTTTGCACCCACATGAGTAACCAAGCCCACCTGTCCTAATTTAGATTATGCATAGGGGTTAAATAACCTAGAAAATAGAGCATTTGTATTTATTTTAAGCATCCCTTAAGCACAATCTCCTGTAGAAAACATGGTTAGGCTAATCAGACATCATCTGAAGCATACACACCCTAACATCCAGTCTAAAATAATACATGATAAAACCAAACATACACCACTCTATGGACTGCCTTAACATAAAGCTAAAAGTGGTGACTTAATTCTAAAGTGTGTGTATTAAGGCTTGTGTGGTATGCCTTAACTAAGCTTTGTTGTGATTTCCTAAGTATGAAAGGATTTAATTATAAATTATGGTTTCACTTTAAGTGGTTTAATTGATTCAAGAATTTTACTTAATATTTTCTTTTGCTTCATTTGCCTTACACCAAACAACTAAGTGTTATAAAGAGAAGAAAAGAGAGGATCACTCTCTTTTATCCCTACCTTAAGCCACTTCTAAAGCTTATTAATTAATTAATTCTCTTTAGTGAATGGCTTCTTACATATTTTAAATTAATCCTAAGTTTAGGTTCACTTTAAATAACCTCATTCAATAAGAAAGACATCTTAAGATTAATTGGAATTAATTACTATCACATGGCACATATTCATTCATTTCCTCCCATTATATGTAACATGCACATGATTAAACCATAAGCATACCTATACATACAATATATTTTAGCACACTTAAATGATGGATGTAAATATATGTATATTTAGAGTTTATATATTCCTTTTGATTGAATTATTTTTATCATATTAATTTAAAACTCTATCTAAATTCTTATACAGAAATACATAGGAATGAAATTAAATAAGTACATGTCTTTGTTAACCAGAGATGTGAAGTAATCAAATGACCTCCTTGGGACTAGCTAAAGCCTCGTATTCCCGGGATGTCCAAACTATATACCCATTACATTCAAACATATGTAAATTTGCATTCATGGACATAAGAAAGAGAGCTCTAAGTCATATGATTAACTAATTCAATAACTTAAATAGTTGTAAATGCATGTATTTTTGATAAATTAAAGAGGGGTTCTAATTCCATAATTAAATACACATACACATGTATAAGAGACATAAGCTAATACATGACACTAAGGAATAGTATACTATCTCGAAAGATAGAAGTCACTACCCTACAATGGACTTATTCACCTAATGAGGACTCCTAAGGCATGATGGGTGTTCGAATATACCAGAGATTTTTCCCCTACTTTACATGGGTAAATAAAGTAGGGTTTATGTAAATCGGGTTCTAAAGTTCCCAATAGGGGCAAGCCTCCATAGTTAATCATATCTTAAGGAAAGTGAATCCCTTAAGAATACTCTCGATTAAAGTAGGCGATTGTTGTCTTGAAAGAATTCAAAAATAGAACTATCAATAAATTGGTTGTGTTTTAGAAAATCAAGTGGAATGGATCAAAAGAAGAGATTTATTGGACAAAACCCTCAGGATATTGGACAATATCGAATTTCTCTAGGTAGAGTCTACCCTTTGGAATAGATGAGCCACCTCGCATGCCTCCCTCTATTGTTCCACCATGTTTTAATATCTTTTCATGTATGGAGGTGCTATCCACCACCTTCCTATGCAAATTACCACTATCTTCCTCGGCAGGAATGCATCTAGGATGATCTAAAGTGTGTGCCAACTCTACTCTGTCAGCCACAATGGGAGAAGGCTGTGAAACCGGGGCAGAATTCTGCAATGCTGACACCACTGCCATCAACTCCTCAATCTTCTTTCTCATCTTATCAATATGATCATCTCTCTGCCTAAGCTGTTGTAGGAGGTGTTAAGTTGAATGGATGGCATCATCCTCTTTAACTACAATACCTTCCTGACTATGTTGATCTTTATGGAGGGAGCCCCTAGTGTCGACCATATGGACATCGGTCGAATCCTCAAGAAGATCATCCTCATCAGGATCAAATGATACCCTCTCATCCTCTGAATCTATGCAATCACTGCCTATGAGTTTCATCTTTTCAACAAAATATTATGCTAAAATTTCTTCTAAGGATCGGTCTAACTTTATCGATACAAACTCATGTTGCTGACCGGTAGAAGTATTGTACTCACTGACGGAGATACATACCTACCACTGGAGTACTAGCTCTGGGAGGGTCATGCTCACTAAAAGAGATATGCTCATCATTGCTCATCAGTGGAGTGGTGTCCCTAGGAGATCCACAGCCATGGGAACTGCAAAACTATCCCCTTCCCCCTCTACAATTGTCACTACCACTAGCTCTGATGGTGGTGGTGGTGTGCTCATGATCTTTGCGAGGTCGCCACTCTTCAACGAACCGGTAGGTATATGGTTACCGGGGAGCTCGATCTCACCTCATTAGATAGGATGGAGGGAGCGGTATCTCTAGGTCATAGCCAGATCACCAGAGGGGAAGGTCTCTCCCTGGATGGGGGCTTCTGAATCATAGTGGGAGTGGTGGATGCTGTGAGTTGTATGGGTGATGGTGGACGATGAGGGCAAAATTTTGCAATGCTGACACCACTGCCATCAACTCCTCAATCTTCTTTCCCATCTTGTCAATATGGTCATCGCTCTGCTTAAGCTATTGGAGGAGTTGCTGAGTTGAATGGAAGACATCATCCTCTTCAACTACAATACCTTCTTGACTATGTTGACCTTTATGGAGGGAGCCCCTAGTGTCGACCATATGGACCTCGGTCGAATTTCAAGAAGATTATCCTCATTAAGATCAAAGGCTACCCTCTCATCCTCCGAATCTATGCGATCACTGCATATGAGTTCCATCTTTTCAATAAAATATTGTGCAAATGTCTTCTAAGGATTGGTCTAACTTTTACGATACAAACACATGTTGTCGATAGAAGTCTTGTGCTCCTTGAAGATACATCTAACACGCCCTGGAGTGCTTAGCTCAGGAGGTCATGCTCACTAGATGAGATATGCTCATGATTGCTCAGCGGTGGAGTGGTGTCTCTAGGAGATCCACTGCCATGGGAATTGCAAAACTGTCCCCTTCCCCCCTGCAACTGTCACTACAATTGGCTTTGATGGTGGTGGTGGTGTTGTGACCATGATGTTGCGGGTGCCACTCCGAACCATAGGCGTAGAGGGGACCTGATCTCACCTTAATAGATGGGATGGAGGGAGGGATCTCTGGGCCATAGCTAGATCACCAGAGGGGAAGGTCTCTCCCTGAATGGGAGCTTCTAAATGTTAGTGGGAGTGGTGGATGTTGTGAGTTGTACGGTGATGGTGGACAATGAGGGTATAATTTTGCAATGCTGACACCACTACCATCAACTCCTCAATTTTCTTTCCCATCTTGTCAATATGATCATCTCTCTGCCTAAGCTATTGGAGAAGGTGCTGAGTTGAATGGACAGTGTCATCCTCTTTAGCTACAATACCTTCCTAACTATGTTGATCTTTATGGAGAAAGCCCCTAGTGTCGATCATATGGACCTCGATCGAATCCTCAAGAAGATCATCTTCATTAGGATCAAAGGCTACCCTCTCATCCTCCGAATCTATGTGATCACTACCTATGAGTTCCATCTTTTCAACAAAATACTATGTTAAATGTCTTCTAAGGATCGGTCTAACTTTGTTAATACAAACACACGTTGTTGACCGGTAGAAGTACTGTGCTCACTGATGGAGATACATCTAACATTGCCTGCAACTGGACTGCTAGCTTTGGGAGGTTCATGCTCACTAGAAGAGATATGCTCATGATTGCTCATTGGTGGTCCCTAGAGATCCTTGCCATGGGAGTACAAAAGTCCCCTTCCCCTCTACAAGCTGTCACGCCATTGCTCTGATGGTGGTGGTGGTGGTGGTGGTGCGACCATGATGCCGGGGTCTCCTCACTCCGAACCAGGTAGAGGGTTGAGCAGAGGAGCTCGATCTCACCTCAATAGATGGGATGGAGGGAGAAGGATCTATGGGCCATAGCCAAATCACCAGAGGGGAAGGTCTCTCCCTGGATGGGGCCTCCTGAATCTTAGTGGGAGTAGTGGATGTTTGAGTTGCAGTGATGGTGGGCGATGAGGAGTCAAAGTAGCGACTTCCCCTTAATGGGAGATCTCTTCATGTGGGAGGAAGCGCTGGTAAGAACAATCTTATCTAAATGATTAGCCCCCTGGCGATCAAATCCATCAGATACACATACCTTCATGGGTCTCTCTTTGGATTTGACCCCTAACACTCATAAGGATCACCGATCATAAATCAAACATGGTACCAGACTCCGAGCATCTGTATGCTCTGCCAACCTAGCGTGGGATAGCCTTAAGTCCGGCATAGGGCCTCTTGTGCTCTCTATCCGGTATCTCATAGTATGTTGATGGTGGAGGAGAAGTTGCAATCCTTCAGTAATCTACCTCTTCGTTTGAGGAAGAGAGGGGGTGGAACTTGTTGCTAGTTAGAAGTGGAGAGATCTCACAGTAAGAACCCTCCTCCGCTACGTGGGATGCAACCTCAAGCTCTCTCTTTCATGCTTAATCTTTTTAATTTTTATTATGGTATTGAGTAAGAGTGAACAAGGTAGGCTAGTACCTACCTCGAAAGTGGAGGAGACTATCTCAGAGGATAAGGTAGCCTTCCCCTTCGGAGTGACCAATGAGGAGGTAGTAGCTCGTGCTGGAGCAAGAGTAGGGACAACTGAATGGGCAGGTGCTAAAACTATCACAGAATGGGTCGTGGGAACCACTGCAGCATTCCTCTTCAATGGAGAGTACTCAAAATCAGAGGGCATGTCAATGTGGATGGAGCCACCTACCTCATCCCGGCGGTGGTGAGGGTTGCACCCTCACAAGTAACACATGCTCCCTTGAATCCTCAGTCGAAGAAAACCAGGTGGGTGGAGTCAGTCTCAGGGAGGCTGACCCGATCAGAGGCCAAATCCATCTTGAATTGAAAAGTAAAGATGAACTTCTAGGAAGCCATGTGTAGTGACTGCAAAAACCAACTGCACTGACCGGTCTACACTGTATCTCTGCATGTGTTAAATTGTAATTTAAGTCAGATTTCCACTTTAATATTTGTTCCCAAGAGAGTAATATAGATTTGGAGTTTTGAACCAACACTCAACAATTCAAATATGTTAAGTGGGGTTCATTGGAGAGATTTTGATATTTGGAGGAAAGTCTTTGCCATTTGATTTTTGATTTTAGAACCCATACTCAACCAATTAAGTAGGTTGGGTGGGGTTCAAAATTTTGAGGAGAGACTTTCTTGGGATATTTGTATTTTGTGTATCTTGTTTGAAAATATTGATGATTTGAAAGAACCTTTACTTAGCAAATTTGAGTATGCTAAGAAGAGGTTGTGATTGTGTGTTTGAAAATTTTTACTTGTGATGATTAATTGTGTGATAAGATGATTTGAAAATGAGGCTTCTTACTTAACAAATTTGGTATGTTAAGTATAGGCCACATGTGTTTTCTTTGTGTTTGAAAATGAGACTTTAACTTTAATAAATTTAGTATGTTAAATGAAAGCCAAATGTGATTGTGAGATGAATTTGCTTTTCTTTGAAAATGGGACTCTCACTTAACAAATTTGGTATGTTAAGTGAATGTCCAAATGTGATATGATTTGAAAAGTTGGATCCTTACTTGACAAATTTGGTATGTTAAATAGGAATCAAATGTGTATTAAAAATGAGACTCTCACTTAACAAATTTGGTATGTTAAGTGAAAGTCAAATGTGATTGATATATGTTTAAAATCAAAGTGTGATATGATTTGAGAATGAGATTCTCACTTAACAAATTTGGTATGGTAAGTGGGAATCAAATATGGCATGATTATTGGATTCTTACTTAACAAATTTGGTATGTTGAGTATAACCAAATTTATGCTTTGAAAATGAGACTCTCACTTAACAAATTGGGTATGCTAAGTGAAAGCCAAATGTATGTTTTGACAATGAGGCCCTCACTTGAAAAATTGGGTTAGTTAAGTGAAAGCCAAATGTGTGTTTTGAAAATGAGACCCTCACTTAACATCTTGAGTATGTTAAATGAAAGCCAAATTTGTGTTTTGAAAATGAAACCCTCACTTAACAAATTGAATATGTTAAGTGAAAGTCAAATGTATGCTTTAAAAATGAGACCCTCACTTAACAACTTTGATATTTTAAATGAAAGCCAAATGTATGTTTTGAAAATGAATCCCTCTTTAACAAATTGGATATGTTAAGTGAAAGCCAAATTTGTGTTTGATTTAAAAAAAGAGGTTCTCACTTAACAAATTTGGTATGTTGAAAAAGTTTCAATTTCATGCTATGATTTTATTTGAAAATGGATTCCTCATTCAATAATTTTGAATATGTTGAAAGGGTATGGTCATTTTCAGGAATGTATTTTTGAAAAGATGGAAACTCCAACTCTAACATATGTGAAATATGTTAAATGAAGTTTCAATTTTATGCTATATTTTTTTTTTAAAATAGAATCCTCATTCAAAAATGTTGAGTATGATGAATGAATATGGTTATTTTCAAAAATGCGCTTTTGAAAAGAACCTCCATGTAAATCATAGGGATTGTTAAATGGGTTGAATATGTGAGTTTTGTGAAATGTGCTTTTAAAGTATTTTGCAAAAGAGTTTGTTTGTTAAATATAGGATGAACATTGCCTCACCAAGCTAGGTAAAGAGGTTCTAAATCCTATTATCTCTCCCTTCATTGATAAATTTTATTTTTCATCATTGGGGAGAATAAGGGTTTTAAGACCTACACTGTGTCCTAAAACCTAAAAGATGTTGGCTTACTTTGTTTAAGAATGAAAAGACTAAGTGCCAACGGAAGGAAAGATAGTCTCGGACTCACATAAAATACAAGCCCCCTATCGATGCTTGGAGATAATAATCGTCTACTAGAGATGGAGATAGGAACCATCCTCGGTGGAGTCACCAGAAAAATTTGTGGTGTTTATTTTTGGTTTGTTGGTGGGTTTAGTTTATGAGGGGGACACCACATAGATCTGAGGGTGTACTTATTGTGGTGATGGGGTACAACATTAAAGAATAGTGTATTATCTTGAAAGATAGAAGTCACTACCTTACAATGGACCTAATCACCTAATAAGAACTCCTAAGGCATGATGGGTCAATATACCGAGATTTTTTCTTACTTTACATGGATGAATAAAGTAGGGTTTTATGAGAAAGTCCCCATTGTTAATTACCTCTAAGGAAAGTGAATCCCTTAAGAATACTCTCGATTAAAGTAGGTGATTGTTGTCTCTAAAGAATTCAAAGATAGGACTATCAATAAATTGGTTATATTTTAGAAAATTAAGTGGGATGGATCAAAAGGAGAGAGTTATTATTAAAACCAAAGGAGATGATTAGGGAGTGCTCATGAGACTAGGAAACCTAGTCAGCACTCTAATCTATCCTAAGATTGGGCTTTATATTTGAGTTGATGTTTCATTAGAAATTAGACTTATACTCAACAACAAGATTGTTAGATGCCTAAGAGGTGAGGATTTATGTCTGTAGCCCAAAGGGAAATGGCAATCTCAGATCCTAAATCTAGGGACCTTTAGCGAGCGCCAAAGCATGACCTAAATCTAAGAAAAAAGTGGCAAGAGAGAGTAAACCACATACAGACATATTACCACTGAGTGGCGCCTAACTCCTCATATGCTTTAAATCCATGTAGGCAAGTCATATGTTTTTGCAAGATGGCTAGGTTGTTATTATTTAGAAAGAAACTAAGTCTTTAATCCCACTATAAGACTTGAGCATGCAGGTATGAATAATGACTTAATCTAATGCAAATTTTTATCAAATTTTATTTAATTTGGGACTCTTTATTTTGACACTAAATATGGATTTTGTATGACTAAATGCATGAGAAGTTGATTATGGGCCAAATCAAAAGGAAAGAGGTGTTCTTCCATCATAAGCTCTCAAAGGTTAAGCCCTTACTATCCAAAGATGGAAGCTCTCTTGATAAGAGTGAAATAAGATGATTATGCATGATATTAAACATACAACATCCTAAGGGTTGCTAAATATTTTATTATCTTAATTTAATGCCTAGGCTTTTATATGAGGTTATGAGTAATTTTAGAGGTTTAGTTATGAGTTTTTAGTTTGGGTAAAATATTAATTTTTATCCTAGGAGCCTAATCACATCCAGGCCATACAACAATCACCAATCATAAATAAACTATGAAAAAGCATAATTTTTCTAATGCACAAGCTAAACAGAACATCAAACAATTATATAAAGCTATCACGAAAGAATAAAAGGCCGATTGGGTCGAGTACTACCGTACAACCAAAAAAGAAAAATTGGTAGCCGAAGCTCTACCCTTATACAACTAGGATTACAAGAGAATAATTATAATTAAATGATGAATGTTATCTTTCATTCTTCATTCTTCATCTCTTCATCTTTCATTTCTTCATCTGATTTGCTCCATTTTTTTTCCTTGATTTTTTTGTTGCTCCAAAGGAATCACATGGTACATAAGACTTGGTCTTATAACCAATGCTCATCCTAATCCTCCATAACACTTATCCTAATCCTAATGTAAAATTACATTAAAAGAAGGAAAGTAAATCTAGCTACACCTGCAAAAAAAATGTTAGCTAAACACACCATACAACTTAAGCAGTTATATGAATTATTTGGACTTAGCACCTCACACATGGGTAACTAAGCCCACCTGCCCTAACTTGGATTATGCTTATGGGGCTAAGCAACATGCACAGCAACAACATTTATATTTTTATTATGGCAGCCCCTTAAGCACAACCCCATGCAGAATGCATGATTAGGCTAATATCTGCCTAACATCCAGACTACACACATACACCCTAACATCCAATCTACAACAATACATCACAAAATTAGCATATTAAACCATACACCTCCTGAACATAAAGCTAGAAATGGTGACTTAGTCTAATGTGATTGCATTAAAGCTTGTGTGGTATGTCCAAACTAGGCTTTAGAGTTATAATTTTGCTAAGTGTGAAAGATTTAATTTATAAATGGTTAATTTCTCTTTAAGTGATTTAATTGATTTGAATATTTTTACTTCATGTTTTCTTTTGTTTCATATGCCTTACACTTAACAACTAAGTGTTATAAAGAGAAGAAAGAGAGGGGACCTCTCTTTCATCTTACCTTAAGTCATTTCTAAAACAAGTTAATCAATTCCATTTAGTGAATGGCTTATTACATTTTTTAATTAACCTTAAGTTTAGGTTCACTCTAAATGACCTTATTTAATAAGAAAGGCATCTTAAGATTAACTATAATGAATTACAATCAAATAACACATTTTTATTCATTTCTTTTCATTATGTATATCATGCATATGATTAAATCCTAAGCATACCTATACATACAATGAATGTCTTAGCACACTTAAATGATGAATGCAAAGAAGTGTGTTTAAAATTTAAATATTTCATTTGATTATATTATGAATGCATGTCTTTTTAATAGAGAAAGGGATTTTCATCCATTAGCTAAGTACACATTCACATGTATAAAAGTTTTAAGTGAGTATGTCGACATTATTCTACATTAGGGGCGTAAAGTACAAGACCTACTTATATGACTACTTAAAGCCTCGTAGCCCCGGGATGTCTAGAATAATATACCACTTTTCTTATATACATATGGATGCATAAGCAATTATAAGAATAGGAAAACCCATGCAAAAGTTGTATTTGATTTTTCTGATTTATTATTCTTATTCATTGGTCATATCATACATGCATATGTATAAGAATTTTAAGTGAGCACGACGCCATTGTTCTACACCAAGGGAGAAAGGTACAAGACCTATTTAGGGCTACTTAAAGCCTCGCAGCCCCGAGATGTCTAGACTAATATACAACTTTTCTTATATACATATAAATGTATAAAAAGAACCACAAGAATGAGAAGTCATGCAAGAAGTCATATTTGATTTGATTGTATGATTTATATATATGATATAAAATTCTTCCAAAGTCTTAGCATGGAGATGCATAGGAGTATATTTAGACAAATGTTGTGTTCTTTCAAATGAACTATACATTTGTAAATCCATGTAAGGTAAGGAAAGAGAGTCTCATATTGCATATCTTATATTATGAACACATGCAAACTTATAGATACTAGTAATCAACATAACTCCATAGATTATAATTGATTTATGGGCTTTTGAAGATAACTTTTGATTTAATAGTAATAATAGCCACACCTATTTTTAATTTAAATCAACACATGTAATTTGACATAAAAGAAACTATTTCAATTAGTTAACATTAAAAGAAATGAATGTATGATTAAAAATGGCAAACAACATTTAACATGATTGGAAAGAAATAAAAGAACATAAGCACATGATCTCATTCATTTCAATTAATTCCTAAGGACAATCATATTAAATAAGGCTATTTAAAATAAACCAAAGTTCTTTAATAATATTTTTTTTTAATTTTAAGTTAGATTTGATTTAGGAAATAAAAGAGGTTTGCAAATCCTAATCTCATTCCCCATGTGTGAGTTAATTTGGTTTAATGAGGAATAATTAGGATAATTTTATGTTTTTGCAAGGTTAAGGTATGAATTAAGCCAATTAATTAACCTTACATCACCTTAAGTTAATTAACCAATAATATCCAAAATGATATGCAACCATATGAAAAGTAAATTAGCAATGCTCAAGAAATGAAAGGGGCCTAATGCAATTGGCTCATGATTAATAGTTAATTAGGCTTAAGGATCTCACTTCACTACTTTTATGTTTTCTCACACATGTGAGTTAACCATAATTTCATTATCTCACTTTGGGTTATTGAACACCCAAAGAGCTACCCAAGATTAATTAAGGTTGCTTAGGTATGAAGTGAATTTTAGATTGAGTTAATCATGCTTATTAATTGATTGAATTCTTTGATTATATTTTGATTAGAATGATGAAATTAACTTAGGGAAAGGGATCAAGGATAAGGCCTCAATCCTTAACCCCAAGTCATTTCAAACACTCAATTAGGCTTTTTTTATTATCTTGAGATTAATTAATTAAGAAATTAATTACCTCATTAATCATTAAATAATCAAATTCCAAAAGTGAAGAAAACTTAGGAAATGAATTAGGAAAAGCATCCAAACCACATTTCCTAAGCCCCTGTTCAAGGATAATTAGGCTTAAATAATTAATTAAACCACTATTTATTCGCTAATTATCACTAATTAAACTAAGAAAAAAATTAAGGCTTAATCAATTGATTTCCCTGATTAAGCAATCAATAAAATCCCAGAAAATTGGGGGAGGTAGAGGTCATCCCCCCAAACATCCACGAAAAGTTGGAGATCAATTGGGTGATTAATTAAGGAATAATTAAGCAAATTAGATTTCTAATTAAATCTTAATTAAGCCAAAATTACTATTAAAATCCATTAATAATAATTTTCTTAGATTCTAATATAAAATATCTTTAAAATGAGCCCAAGTTTGTATTTTTTTATTTTTCTAGAATTATAATTTCCAAATTAAATAAGGAATTAGCCTAATTAAAGCCTTAATCTATTAGGGATGCTAATGCGCACACTTTCCACTTTGACGAGTGGATATTTAAGTTGTCACATCCAAGACCGATGATGGGCGTGCGTTAACTGGGTCATCCGATCTAAGATCGAACGACCACGATTCGATCCGTGATTTTGAAGGATTAATCGAGGATCTAATGTGATTTAATCACGCCCATTCGATCATGGAATGGATACCATGATTTCTCTCCTTCATGGCGAAAGATGGATGTTCAATCGAGCTCACTTGAGCTGATTGGGATCAAATCACCACATTGAGAAGAAGGAGAAGAACACATCTAATGGAAAAAATGCATGACATTTTGAATTTTCTTCACAAAGACCAACATACAAGGCTCAATTTGCAAAATTACCTCACCGAGCTAATGTCCAGTGGTGGATCCTGAGGTAGCTTCGCTTTTGAGAACTTTGAGCTTTTGGGGTAGAGTGCTTGGCCAACCCATACATATGCAAGGCCTTGGCTCAATCAAACTCTATCTCCGGTTGGGAAGGCTTGGAGATGATTTTGGTTTCATGGGAGGAGGATGGTGTGAGTGCAAGGAATTTGGATTTGATCAAAAAGGGGAGGAGTATTGCTTGAAGAAGTGGTGTCCTATTTTGGCTTTGCTCGGGAAAGAGGAATATCGATCAAGGAGGGCTTAGGGACACTTGGAATCACTCTAAGAGAGTTCAAAATGCCTTAGAAACTCAGAGTGTCAATTGTGTTGAATCTCTTGAAGGGGAGTATACCCCTTGCCGGGAAGACGGGATTGTTGGCTTTTGATTGGTCACAGAGCACGTACCAGCCTCCATGTGTCTCAGGTTGGAGGAAGTTGGTTGCATGAGTCTCAAGGCTTGATATGGGGAGATTATGTGTTGTTGGTTCTTTGCCTTTGCCCATGGGGTTCGACCAAGAGAGGGAATGGCTTGGCTTGAGTCTCTTTGTCCATGGCAAGAGCTAGGGGTGTAGAGTGGGCTAAGGTGTCTTAAGAATGCCTCATTTGGCACTTTAATGACTGCCATGGAGATGGAAAATGGATTTTGCCACTTAAGGCAAGAATCCAAGGCAAAGAGGGGTGTCCATTGGTTAATCCCTTTGGAATGGGCCCCACATGGACTTGGCTGGTTTAGAGCTAACCTAGGGTCCATTTATCTAGCCACCAAGACTCCATAAGGTGGGGTGATTTGGCTTCATGGTCAAAATGGGCTCATTTAGGTTAGGTTGGGTTGACCAATTGGTCAAATTGTGTCAAACCAAGACTTGTTAGTTCATATGATAAATTGGGATGTTTCAAGGTTTTGATTAATTTGGTTTAGATTTGAATTTGACTCATTTGGATTCAAAAGGGTCAAATGGGTTGTTTGACCAATTTGACCAAATTGGGTTAAGGGTGTTGCATCAAGATCAATTGTTGACTAAAAATGATTGTAGACTTTGATTTGGTTTAATTTGGATTTAATTTAGATTTTTGCCAATTAGACCCTTTAGGTCAATTTGGTTGGTAAGTTGACCAATTGGGCTCAAGATGCCTTCAAGTTCAATCAATTTGGGATGAACTTGAAGCATTTGTAATCAATTTAGATTAAATCATGATTTGACCCATTTTGACTTTTTAGGCCAATTTGAGTCAACATGGGTCAAATGGACAGTTAGGCTTGGTTTAGCTCAAGTGATGGTTTGGTCATAATCAATCATTGATTCAGAGTTCGTTTGAATCAATGGTTTCAATCAATTTGGCATATGCTGGATTTTGGCTAGTTTGGGTTTCATTTGGGCAAAATATTGACTTGGTCAAAAGCTAGGTTTAACTCAGTTTGACCTAATTCAAGGTTGTTGATCACCCTAAGATGATTGCTGGTTATATTGTGAGGTTTAGATGGGCTTAGTTCAATCTAATTTGGGTTGGATTGGAACTTGGCTTAAGAAGGTCTTTTAGGTTAATTTGGGTCAAGTGAACCTAAATGGGTCAATTGATCAGTTTAGTTGAACTCACATATGAGCCTATGATTGAAATATAAATCCAATTACAATTGGTTTGGAGCCAAATGAGTTTTGGTTCATATGACAATTTCAAGTCAAAAGGGTCAATATGTGCTTGACATGGATTAATTTGGATTTGGTTTGACAATTGTGGTTTATGTTTATATTTGGGTCAATAATATAGGAATGATTGAATCATGAAGAAATTCATGAGTTTTGAGTTGATTTGGATATCATTTAGCCAAGTTCAAGAATTTGGCTAAAAGGGATAAAATTAGGAATTTGATTTAATTTGGGATTGGTTTTGATTATTTGGATTTATATTTCATTTATATTTGTGAATATAAATGAAGGTATAAATGGTTCATGAGAAAATCACTTGAGTTTGGAGTGATTTGGAAGTAAATTTGATCAAACTTGGATTTTGAATTGGTTTGATTTATTTTGATTTGGTTTGAAGGGTTTGAACCGTATTTCATTTACATTTGTGAATATAAATGAATAATGATTGATTTATAAAGAAATCAACTAAGTTTGAGTTGGTTTGAGGGAGTTTTGACTAAGCATATGAAGGTGGTTCATATAGCTTAAAAAGAGATTTTGAAATTTTAACTTAATCATGGGTGTTAATCATTTAGAGTTAATTTGGAATTTAGAATTTTGATTGGGATTTGATTTGACAAAAATTTGATAATTGAGAAAATCAAGATTGGGTTTATTTGAATTTGATTAAGACTAAGTCCATAAGATAAAATCAAAGAGCTTAGAAGGATTTGAAATTTGAATTTATTGATGGATTTCAATCATTTGATAGTTAGATTTGATTTTGAAATTTGGATTGAGATTTAATTTGAGGCTGAATTTGATAATTGAAAAAATCAATTTGATTGGGGTTGATTTGAATTTTGTTAAGGCTAAGTCCATAAGATAAAATCAAAGGGCTTAGGAAAGGATTTGGAATTTGAATTTAATGATGGATTTCAATCATTGAATTTAGAATTGATTTAGAATTTGAATTTGAATTTGAGATTTGGTTTGAAAGAAGGAAGCAAGGATTGGGTTTAGGCTATAGGGTAGGCAAGTCCTCCTAAATCCCTAAGGCACAACCTATTCCTATGGCTAACTCTTCTAAGTCTCTAGGGTTAGATTAAGTGTTCACCTAATAACTAGAAGTGTCTTAAGACTAAGGAACTCTTAGTGTCTATAAGAGTCCTAGATCTATGATAAGGAAGTTGAGAGCTCACTCCAAAAGTGAGGTCAACACTAGGGAAGTGAGATAATCAAAGGACCTCCTTGGGGCTACTTAAAGCCTTGTCCTCCAGGGAAGTCCAGACTAAATATTTGTTTTTCTCAAATACATATGGATGTATATATAAATAAAGGAAGGAAAACTACACAAAAGTTGTATTTTTGTTTTATTGGAGCATTTATTCATATGAAGTAAAGTCTTATTCAAACTCTAATGTTGAAATACATAAGAATGAAATCAAATGGAGTACATGCCGTTGTTAAACCAAGATATATACCCATTAACATTCTTATTTATATAAGACCTCCTTGGGGCTAACTAAAGCCTCATATTTTCAAGATGTCCAAGATATATACCCATTAACATTCTTACTTATATAAATCAACACATGAATGAAAGAAAAGAAACTTCACTTCATACACTTAAGCTATAATCACATACAACCACTATGTATTTATAGCTAGCATTCATTGCATACATAATCATTCATTTATAAGTTTTGGAAAATAGATTTGGATTTAATAATGATAATAGCCACACATATATTAAAAATCAACACATACAAGCTTGACATAAAAGAAACCATTTGATTTAATTAATTTTTGGAAAAAGATGAATGAATGAATCAAGTGGCATACAACATTTAATATGATTGGAAAAAAATAAGAGGACATAAGCACATGATTTCATTCAATCCAATTAACTCCTAAGGACAATCATACTAAATAAGCTCATTTAAAATAAACTAAAATTTCTTAATGTCATGTTTGATTTGATTTAAGAAATGTGATAAAGGTTTGCTAATCCTAATCTCAATCCCCATGTGTGAGTTAATTTGATTTAATGAAAAGCAATTATGTTGATTTTATGGATTAAATAGATTAAGGTGTGAATTAAATCAATTAATTAAACCCTTACCTATGTTACCTTAAGATAATTAATTAAATGATTAAGAGTTAATGTAATATGGAAATGAATTGAAAGGTAAATAGCAATGCTCCTATGAAATGAAAGGGGCCTAATGCAATTATTTCACAACTAAGAATTAATTAAGCTTAAGCTTACTCACTTAATTAGTTTTAATAGTTTTCACACATGTGAGCTTTCAACCATAATTTCACCCAGCAATACGTAAGTTATTAAACACCTAAAGCTATAATTAAGGAAAATAAGATGCAATCACCCTTTTAATTAAGTTAATCAAGACATTAATCCATTAATCCATTAATCCATTTCTCTTTTTAATTACTAAATTAAATTAATTATCCTTTGAAATGAAATGGGATTAAGGGGAAAAGATTGGGAAAGACCTAATTCCATAAGCCCTCATTCAATTAAACATTATTTGAAATGATTTGAATTTAAATTAATTAGGCCACTAATTATTTAATTAATTCTTAATTAGCATTTTTGCAAAGAAAGAGAAGGAACTTAGGGAAAGGTTGAGGCAATCCAATCTATCTCCCCTGTTCAACAATGATTAGGAGTCCAATTTGTTATTATTACTATTCAAATGCTTAATTATTACTCAATTATGTTAATAGAGTAATTATGGCTTAAGCAATCAATTCTCCCTATTAATCAACCAATCAATTCCAAAAAAAAAAGTTGAGGCAGAGGTTATCCCCCTAAACCTTCTTAGAGAGTTTCAAATTGATTGGTTAATTAATTAGAGAGTAATTATGCTAATTAAATTTTCAATTAAACCTTAATTAAGCCAAAATTACTATTTAAAAATAATTAAGAATAATTTTAATGGATTTCCCTCTAAAATACCTTTAAAATGAGTCATTATTTATATTTTGAATTGTTTCTACAATTAGTTATGAATTATGAAAGTTTTTAAAAAACATTAAATAACCTTAATTAGCTAATCCCAAACCACATGGCACGACGTGGCATGCTTTTCATGGCATCATTGGCTATTTTAAGTAGTCACATCCGCGTCTTTGAGTTAATACTGTATTGATCTTCGTCGTCCGATCTCAGATCAGATGGTGTAGATCAAACCCATTGCGTAAAGGGAGAAAAATAGATGGATCTAACATGATTTGATCAGAGTCATTCATTCCAATCATGAGGAATGGATGGTTTGATCTTCCTATGACAAATGATGAACCATCTCCATGGATCGATGAGCTTTCTGGCCAATTCACTCAAAATCAACCCAACCTTTGCAAGGGATCCAGGATCCAATATGATGAGTTCACATGCAAATTTCCTTCACAAAGGACCAACACCACTTAAGCTAGAGATCTATTTTCATGGAAATACCACACCATAGCTAAGATTGGTAGCTCTCACACTTGAGAAAGCTTCATCTAGTTGAGACGAAGCCCTGTTGAGCAGCAATTAAATTTGTTCCAAGTGGATAGCTCAGAATTCCAAGGATCGATCTTTGGAGTTTCAATCTTGATCAAAATCCTTCCTCCAATGGCTTTGGAGCTTGGGAAATGGGTTATGTAGCTTCGATGATGTGTGTGGAAGGTGTGTGTAAGAGGAATTTGATTTTGGTTCAAACAAGCAAGCTTGGATCAGATTAGCCTCCCTATTTTGGTTTTGCACAGGAGGAGAAATGCTTGATAAAGCTCAAGATTAAGGAATTTAGGAGGTTCAAAATGTGCTAGGAGCTCTCACTCAGTCATGCATTTTTTTGTGTGCTATACCCCTGATTTTCGAGGTGGATACGGGATGGCTTCCCTTTTTTTGGCCGACCAGCCATCGAGCATCACATGATTGCACTCAAGTCCATGGCTTGTATGGATTGGGAAAGGCCATGGCAGAGGCTCGCTACATGGGCTGATTTTCTTGATCCCTTGGGTGCTGTTGCATGGAGGTGAGTTGGCTCACCTCCCTTTGGTGGTAAGTCCTATTCCTTGTAGAGTTGGCTAGGAAGTCAAAGTCATGCCTCATTTGGGTGAGTGAGAGCTGCCAAGGTGAAAGGAGGGCAGACTTTTCCATTTATGGTAAAATCCCACATGATGGAGAGGATCCATAGAGGATTTGTATTGGTTGGCTCCAAATAGGTTTAGGTTGATTTTGGGCTGATCTAAAGATGAGTTTAGATCAAGTTAGGTCAGCCTCCAAGGTTCCATGAGTTAGTTTTATGGGTTTTGGCTTCATTTGGTCAAATGGGTTCATAATGGGTTATGTTGGGTTGGGTTGACCAATTGGTCAAATTGGGTCAAACCAAGGCTTGGGTTAGGTTCAAATGATGATTTGAAGTGTTTTAGTTCAAGTGGTTTCAATCAATTTGGCCTAAGTTTTATTTTGGCTCACTTGGATTCATATAGTTCAAATGGGTGTTGAATTTGGGTTGGGTGTTGATTCATGTTCAATTGGTCAATTAAAAATTATTTAGGCTTTGGTTTGAATCAATTTGGATTTAATTTAGGTCAATTTAACCTTTGGTTAATTTGGGCTAGGTTGGGTCAGTTGAATTGGTCAAATGAATCTATAACTTTGGTCAAGTTCAATAATATTTGGAATGAACTTGAGCCATTGGTTGCAATCAATTTGGGTTAGATTATGATTTAACCAATTTTGACCTTTTAGGCTAATTTGGGTCAACTTGGGTCAAATAGCCATTTGGACTTGGTTTGGCTCAATTGAGGATCAAGTCATGTTTAATCATTGATCATGGATTAGTGTGAATCAATGGTTTTAATCATTTTGGTGTATGGTGGGTTTTGGCTAGTTTAGGTTTCATTTGGGCTAAAGGTTGACTTGGTTAAAGGATCAAGTTTACTTGGGCTTGACTTGGGTTGACTTGAGTTTGGTTTGATAATTCTAGGTTTCATTTTTATTTGGATAGATGATTGAAGGAATGATTGGTTTAAAAGAAAAATACATTGGTTTTTGCTTGATATGGTTGGATTTTGGTTAAATCCAATAAATTGGCTTAAAGGGTATAAATTGGATTTTGGTTTGATTTTGGATCTGGTTTTGGATATTTGAATTTATATTTCATTTGTATTCAAGAATATAAATGAAGATATAAATGACTCATATGACTTATTTGGAAAATTTGGTAAATTTGACCAAGCAGGATGTAATCAAAAGAGAAGAAAATCAATTTAGTTTAATTTATTTTGGTCATTAGAAGGTGGGTTTTATTTATATTTATATAAATGAAGGAATATAATTTATAAAAAATCAATTACTTTTGGGTTGATTTGGGTTAATATTTGGTTAAGCTTATGGAGGTAGGTTCATATGGCTTAAGAAGGGCCTTGGCTTGGTTTGATTTAGTTTAATTTGGTTTTGGTTTTTTAAGTATAAATTTCACTTATATTTATGAATATAAATGAAAGAATAATTGATTTATAAAGAAATTAATCAGGTTTGGGATAACATAGGCAGAGATCTAGTTAATTATGAGAATGGGTCATATGTTAGGAAAAGAATTTTGGCACTTGATTTGATTTTGGGTTTCAATCATTTGGAATTAGGTTTGGTTTGATTTGATAAATGATTAAGATTGAATTGATCTTTGAGAAAATAAAATGAATGATTGTTTTGAATTTGTTTAAGGCTAAATCCAAAAGAAATCAAAGGCTTATAAAGGTTTTGAATTCAATCATAAAGTTCATGGAGAATTTTGAGCTTGAATTTGATCATGGGATTGATTATGAGTCTTGAAAATTTGGTTTGGATTTGGTATGAATTTAAGATTTGGCTTGAGAAGGAAATCATGGTTTGGGTTTAGCCTATAGGTTAGGCAAGTCTCCCTAAGTCCTTAAGGCATGACCTAACCATATGGCTAACCCTTTTAAGTCTCTATGGTTAGGTTAAGTGTTCACCTAATCATTGAAAGTGTCTTAAGACTAAGGAGCTCTTAGTGTCTATAAGAGTCCCAGATCTATGATGAGGAAATTTGGAGACTCACTCTAAAAGTGGGCCAACACACACTTTGCATTAAGACCTGGATTTGATGAATCCGGATAATGGGCCTTCTAAGTTTAGATCTCCTAGGCCCATTATCTTCTCCAAATCTTGTACAACAAATAAGAAAGATGATAATGGGATTGTTGATCTCACTTTTGGAGTGAGTTCTCAAATCCCTCATCATATATCAAGGACTGCAGACCTAAGAGCTCCTTAGTCTTAAGACACTTCTAGTGAAAGTGAACACTTAACCTAAGCTAGAGACTTAGAAGGGTGCCATAGGAATAGGTTATGCCTTAGGGACTTTAAAAAACTTCTACCCTATGGCAATCCATGATTTCCTTCTCAATCCAAACCTTAAATTCAAATTCAAATTCAAAATCCAAATCATAAATTAAATTCCAAGTCAAATGATTAAATCCCTTGATCAAACCCTTCCTAAGCCCTTTGATTTCATCTTATGGACTTAGCTTTAACCAAATCCAAATCAATCCCAATTCATTTAATTTTCTAAAATATCAATTTAATCTTTCAATCAAACTATCAAAATTCAAAACTTCAAATGATTCAATCCATGATCAAATCCAAATGCCAACCCTTCTAAGCCTTTGATTTAATCTTATGGACTTAACCAAATTCAAATCAACCCCAATTCAATTGATTTTCTAATATTAATTCAATCTCAAATCAAAGTCCATTATAAATCAATTCCAAACCAAATAAATCGTCAAATCAAATCAAGATCAAATTTCCTAAGTCTTATGAACCACTTTCATAAGCTTAGCAATATCAATCCAAAATATCAAACTCAATTGATTTCTTTATAAATCATTTGTTCCTTCATTTATATTCAAATATAAATGAAATCCACCCCAATGATCAAAATCAAATCAAACTAAATATGTTTCCTTTTCTTGCAACCCATAAGCTTGGTCAAATTTATTTCAAATCACTCCAAACTCAAGTGATTTTCATGAACCATTTATATTTTCATTTATATTCCCAAATAAAATGAAATATAAATCCAAATAACAAAACCAAATCCAAAATTAAACCAAAATCTAATTTATACTTTTTCAATTCCTTGAACTTGGACAAATCTATCCAAATTAAATCAAAACCAATGGATTTTCTATGAATCATTCCTTCAATCATCTATCCAAATATAAATGAAATCTACAATCATCAAGCCAAATCAAAATCAACTCAAGTCAAACCCAACCTAGCCCATTTGAGTTGAAATATTCAAATGAATCAAAACTCATTTGAACCCAAACTAATTGCATTGAACTTATATGTCAATCTCAAATCCATATATAAACTCAACTAAATCAAACCCAACTCAAAAATCAAACCAACTATTGGCTCACTTGACCTAAAGTGGCCAATTTAACCTACATGAACCAAAATCCAATTCAATTCAATTCAAAGTGAATTAAGCCAATCTAAACTTCATGTCATGATTGTTGATCATCTTAGGTTAATCAATTATTATGAATTGGGTCAAACCAAGTCAATCTAGCCCATTAACCAAGTCAACCCTTTAGCCCATATGAATCAAAACTAGCTAAATTGCAACTTAAACCAAATTGATTGCAACCAATGGCTCAAGTTCATTCCAAATTGATTATTGAACTTAAAGCCTTATTGAGCCCAATTTGACTAATTGGTCAACCTAACATTAGCCCAAATTATTCTTAAGGTTCAAATCAACATAAAACTCAATCAAATCTAAATTAAACTTAACCAAAGCCTACAATATAATCCAAATGATCAACCAAATCAAACCAAGCTATTATTCAAGCCAATTTTGGTCAATTGTTATCAATCAACTTAGCCCAAATTGACCTAAAGTATCAAATTGACCAAAATCTAAATTAAATCCAAATTAAACCAAATAGATTGAAACCAATTGAGCCAATGCACTCCAAATAGTCATTTGAACTTTATCCAACTCTTAGTTTGACCCAATTTGACCAATTGGTCAACCTAACCTATTTTGACCCAATTTGGCCCAAATGGGTCAAATTTACCCAAATTAAACCAAATAAACTCCAAATGACATGAAATTTGGTCCAACTCACTTTTGACTCATTTCAAATCTGCTCAAATCAAATTCAATGCCAAATGATCATTTTCCCCTTGGGTGAAGGGCATCCCATGAGAAAAGACACTTTCAAAGTGATCATTTCTCTTCCTTGGCCACTTGGCACTCATCCATTTGTCCACATGGGCACCAAGGACACTAAGCATTTGACCCAAGGGGTGATTGGGGCAGCCATGACTCATGGAGAGGTGAATTTACTTCACCTCCCCATTAGAACACTTGACATGAAGGACTTTTACCTCGACATGCTAGGACACCCATTTGTCCTTTGATACCATGCCTTCAAAAATGAGCCACCATGATTCCCTTCCATTCCCAATCACCCCAAGCCAAGGACATTTTTCAAAAATCACAAAATGAAAGGGATTTTCGGCCCCATTTGAAACTAGAAAAATAGAGGTAGCAAAACTCATCCTATTCCCCTCATTTCCATCCTATAGATCTCCTAAACCAACCAATAATCATTCCCACTTCATTTCGGGATGAAAAACCCCAAAACTAAGTAGATTTCTATGAGGAAGTGGCAACCACCGGTTGATACATCATTCTCGAGAGAAGATGAATGTCTAGGCTCATTCCAAGGCTTCTTCCCCCATTCAAGAGTGTGCTCGGATCATCACCGCCACCGGAAACCATACTCAATGAGATAATCTTCAAAAACCCGTAGTCGGCCTAAGGATTTCTTAATTTTGTGATGATTTTTGTGCAATTTTAGGATTTTCCCATAGAAATCCCTCGCATTATTTATTTTATAGAATCATAATACGAAATAGAAGTTTTTCGATGTGAATCACTACAAAAATGATCCCATTCGGTTGAACTTTCATTTATATTTTGCATTTTACCCCCGGTTTATCATTCTATCGGCTGCGATGTACAACAACCATCCGATCCCACTATTCACGTTATTGGATGACTTAGATCACATGATCATATTTTGCTTATCCTCATGCTTGGATCAATTGTTGATCCACGATGGATTCCGATCACATTTTGTACCTTTAGATTCCAGAGATCAGATCTGAACCGTCCGATCGTGATTAGACTATCTGAATCAAACTGCAATTTCTCCCACTTCACTCGCATCGTGTAAATGCCACGCGCTGTGTTGCATGCCAATAGAACCACGCGCAATTGTGTGCTGCATCTAGGTGATCATCGGTGAAGTGGGAAAATCCAAATTTTTTTATTTTAAAAATTATTTAAATCACTTGAAACTTTAAAAACTCAAAGAAAATAAAAGACTCTGTGAAAAATTATAAATAAGGGTTCGTTGGATTTATCTTTCTGAGAGAAATCTAACAAACCTAAAATCCTTAAATTTCATTGAATATTTTGAGCTTAATTTGAGTTTTAGTAATAATTAAATATTATTAATTAAACTAATAATACACATCGAATTAAGTTGAAATTTTTAGGAATTGAAATTGAAGTTAAAATCTACCTGCCACAAAAATTTCAAATCAAAATAATCTATGGATTAAAAGATATTGAAGTTCAAATGATTTATTTTAATAAAATAAATTAACAGACTTCTTGAAAACCATCTTAATGACTAGAAACTTCTAAAAATCATAACAAATCATAAAAAAATCATAAAAAATGTAAATAGATACTCATTTTAAAGGTATGTAAGAGAAGAATCCATTAAAATTACTCCCAATTGATTTTGAATAATAATTAAGGCTTAATTTAAGTTTAATTAAAAAATTAATTAGCTTAATTACTCCTTATTTACTCAAGTAATTAATTTTCAATTTTTTGAGGGAGATTAATGGTGATGACCCCTACCTCCCATAATTTATTTGGGATTTATTGCTTGGTTAATTACAGAAATTTCTTATCTTAGCTCTAATTACTCTCTTAATTAATTTAATGTTTAATTAACATTCTAAATAGGTAATTAAACTTGATAATCATTGTATAACAGTGAATGGACATGGGAAATGAGATTGGGATCTCTTTCCCATTCTTTTCCCTAAATTCATTTCATTACTTGAAACTAATTAATTTAGGACTAATTGATGGTTTGATTCATTAATTAAAAATGGCTTAATTAACCAAATTAAAAGCATAATCACACCAAAACTCATATAATTAAGTTTATTGGGTATATCTTTAGGTGTTTAATAACCTAAAGTTATTTGAGAAAATTATGGCTAACCTACATGTGTGGAAGCCATAAAAGTACTTAATTGAGTTCCTTAACCTTAATTATTAATTATGAATTAATTGCTTAGGTCCTTTCATTTCTTAGGATCATTGCAAGTTATTTTCCATGTATATCATGTTGGCTCATGATTATTTAATTAATTACTTTAAGGTAACATAGGCAAGGTTTAATTAATGAACTTAACTCGTATTGCAACCTAATTAATCCATAAAATCAACCAAATTACCTCTTCCATTAAACTAAATCAATTCACAAACATGGGAATGGGTTAGTAAAAATGATTGAACCCTCTTTTCTCAAATCAAACATCCAAAAACAACTTAATAAGAAGCTTTGGTTTATTTTAAATAAGCTTATTTAATATGATTCTCCTTATGAATTAGTTGGACTGAATGAAATTACATGCTTATTTCTCTTTATTTCTTTCCAATCATATTAAAATGTTGCATGCCACTTGAGTCATGTATTCATTTCTTTCAAAATTAATTAATTAAAAAATAATTTCTTTTATATGAATTTTGCATGTGTTGACTTAATTAAAAATATGTGTGGCTATTATCACTATTAAATCTCAAACATATTTTCAAAAGCTTCTTAATGAATAAGAATATGTGTTGTGACTTTAGTTATATATATATATATAGGAAGTGCATGTGAATATAATGTGTGAAGTCAGGTTTCTTTCTTGTATTCATATGTTGATTTGCATAAGTAAAAATGTTAGCGGGTATATTCGTTTGGACATCCTAGGGACACACGGCTTTAAGTAGACCTAAGGAGGTTCCTACCTCACTCCCTTGGTGCAGAACAATGGAGATGTACTTGCTTGAGTTCATTCTTATGCATCTTTGATATTAAAATTTAGATAAAGCTTTAATTCATTTACACAAATAAATCAATTAAATTGAATCCAACTTTTGTATAGTTTTAATTTTTATAGTTGCTTGCACATTCACATATATATAAGAATAGTGGGTTTATTAGTCTGGACATCCTAGGGATGAACGTCTTTAAGTAGCCCTAAGGAGGTTTCTACCTCACTTGCTTGGTGCGAAAAAATGGCATCGTACCTACTTAAAATTCTTATATATATATATATATATATATATATATATATATATATATATATATATATATATATATATGTGTGTGTGTATTGATGTGATACAACTAGTGGAAAAAAATTATAATTTAATCAAATCAATTCTACTTTTGCATGGTTCTTATTCTTATAGTTGCTTATACATCCATATGTATTTGAGGATAGTGGGTATATTAGTCTAGACATTCCAAGGATGCATGACTTTAAGTAGCCCTAAGGAGGTTCCTACCTCACTCCCTTAGTGTAAAACAATGGCGACGTACTTGCTTAAAACTTTTATACATGTGAGTGTCTATTTAATTAATGAATGAGAATCTCTCCCTTTTTTAAAAAAAAAAGACATGCATTCATACTTTGTTCAAGTGGTTGAATTTATTAATCATATAATTGATTAATCATATAATTTGAAGTTCTTTCCTTATGCTTTTGTATAATAATTTAGATGGAGCTTTAAAATAATATGACAAAATAATTCAACCAAATGAAACATCAATTCCAAATGCAATTGCTTACTTTCACAATTCAAGTATGCTAAAATATAAATCACATGTATAGGTATGTTTAGGACTTAACCATATGCATGTTATATATGATGGAAAGAAATAAACAAACATGTGTCATTTGATGGTAATTCATTCCAACTAATCTTGAGATGCCTTTCTTATGGAATTAGTTTATTTAAAGTGAACTTAAACTTAGGACTAATTAAAATATATAATAAGTCATTCACTAAAGAGAATTGTTTAATTAACTGGCTTTAGAAATGGCTTATCATAGGGATAAAAGAGAGTGATCCTCTCTTTCCCTTCTCTTTATAACACATAGTTATTTTGTGTTGGTCAAATGAAACAAAAGAAAACATTAAGTAAAATCTTACAAATTAACTAAACAACTTAAAGTGAAACTACCCTATAAATTAAATCTTTCTACACTTAAGAAACTATAACTCTAAAGCCTAGTTAGGACATACCACACAAGCCTTAATACACACACATTAGATTAAGTCATCACTTCTAGCTTTATGTTAGGATGGTGCATGGTTTGATGTATGTTTTATTTTGTGATGTATTATTTTAGACTGGATGTTAGGTGTATGTTTCATATAGATGTTATCATTATTAGCCTAATCATGTTCTCTTGTAGGGATTGTGCTTAAGGCTTGAAAATAAATACGAATGCTCTCTTTGCAGGTTGCTTAAGCCCCTAAGCATAATTCAAGATAGGACAGGTGGATTTGGTTACCCATGTGCAGAGTGCTAAGCCCAAATTATAAATATAATTGATTGGGTGGAACGTATGTTTAGCTAACCTTTATCTTGCAAGTGTAGTTAGCTTTATTTTCCATTTCAATGTAACTTTATAATTAGAAATTAGGATTAGTGCCATGGGGGATTAGGATGAGCAGAGACTAGAAGACTTCATCCTGGGAGGCCTCGTGATGCCTTTAAAGCAAACACATCCAAAGCAAGCTCAAATGAAGAAATGGAGGAGATATGAAGAAGGTGAAGACCCCCATATCATGTATTCATTCTTAATTGTAACTATTCTTTTGTAATCCGGGTTGTATAAAGGTAGAGCTCAGCTACCCATTTTTCTTTTTAGGTTGTAATGGTACCGACCTTTTGACCTTTTTTCTTTGTAGCTATAAAATATTTGATATTTTGTTTAGCTTGTGCATTAGAAATTACATGCCTCTTCATAGTTTTTTTATGATTGGTGTTTGTTGTATGGCCTAGATACGATTCAGCTCTTAGAGAAAATTAAATCTTTTACCCAACTACAACTTATAATTAAATTTTTAAATAACTTATAACCTCACATAAAGCCCAGGCATTAAATCAAGATAATTAAAAGATTCAGGAACTTCTTAGCTGGATGTTGTATGCTTAATATCATGCATATCATCTTGAATCACTCTTGTAAATGAGGGCCTCTATTCTTACACGCATGGGAACTGCTTGACCTATGAGAGCAACTCCACTGACGGAGCTTCACCCTCTTTTCTCTTGATTTAGCCCATAACTCATTTAAAATGCATTTAGGCATATAAAAATCCTATAGCCTTTGTCAAAATGAAGAGTCTAAAATCAAATAAAAATTGAAAAGATTTGCATTAGATTAAGTCATTACTCATACCACTCATGCTCTAGTTTCTTTAGAGAGCAGGTTTAATGACTTTAGTCTCTATCTAAATAATAATAACCTAACTATTTTACAATTCATATGACTTGGCCACATGGATTTAAACTGTAGGAGGGGTTAACTGTTGTCATTTTAGGTGGTTGTAAGTCCAGCAGTCTGGTGGTTTACTCTTTCTTGTGGAGGTAAACCTAATACCCATCTCTGCTTAGATTTAGGTCACATTTTGGTTCTTACTAAAGCTCCCTAGATTTAGGATCCGAGCAAGCTATTTCCTTTGAGCTACAAGTATAAATCCTCACCTCTTAGGCATTTCCATAACCTTGTCTTATGGGATTATAAGTCTTAGCTTTCTAATAAAATATCAACTTTAATAAAATCAATCTCTTCAATTTCAAACATATAAAGCCCAATCATAGGATAGTTTGGGATATTCAATAGGCTTCCTAGTATCATGAACTTCCCCTACTCATCTCCCTTTGGCTTTGATAATAAGTCTCTCCTTTTGATCTATCCCACTTAATTTTTCAAACATAGCTAATTTATTGATAGTCCTATCTTTAAAATCTTCAAGGACAATAATTGCCTACTTTACTCGTTAGTATTCCTAAGGAACTAACCTTCCTTATGATGTAATTAACTATGGGGCTTACCCTATAGAACTTTAGAACGATTTAAATAAACCTTGCTTTATTCAACCATGTAAAGTAGGAAAAATCTCTATATTCAAAACCCATCATGCCTTAGGAGTCTTAGATGATTAGGTCCATTATGGGTGGTGATTTCTATATTTTGAGATAGTGCACCATTCCTTGATGTCATACCCACCTCAATACACCTCATCTACATGGTATCCCCCATACACAAATCAAAAACAAACACCACAGAGACATGGATGAAGATTTGCACTGAAATTGCATGAAGAGGAGGATGGGTTCAGCTCTGTTATGAGAGATGTAGGGATTGGGCTGCTAGTATGGATAGCAACAAGGAATTTAGTTTTAGCTTGATGTGCAGATAGGGAGGATTGGGTTTAATAGTAGGAGCTGAAGTAGGGATTGAAGGCAGATCGCTTAGTTGTAGGATTTAGGCTGGCCTTAACTCAAACCAAACAACATGCTCTAATGTTTATTTCAAATGGTTAAAACTAGATGTATGAAATCTAATTTGTGAGTGGGTTCATGGGATTTAGATAAGCTAAAGCATATGCAAGACAAGTGAGACAGTGAAGGTTAGTAGGAGGAATTTTGTGCTTGGCTGGGTGAGATGAGTTGAGAACAGTTTTTTGAGATCAAAGAAAATAGGTTGCATGCTTTGGGTGGAGTCGGGATTATTATTGGGATGAGGTTGAAAGTGTTCAAGTTTCAGCTAAGAGGGTTAGGCGCTCTGCATGGAGAGGATTTAGATGGGATGAATGAGAGATGTCCAGCTTGGCTCTAATCGAGATGAAGGGGCAGAGGAATCCAACTCACATGGTAGAGCTATCTATAAATTAGCAACAAGGAGAGACAAAAGAGTTACCTACAAGAAGGTCGACGAATGGAGAGGGACTTGATACTCGGGAGGAAGAGCGAGTTAAGCCTTATCGAGAGAGGAATAGAGCTTAGCACCCGACAAGAGGAATTCCTATCAGAGTGAGTGGGGTATAGTGAATAGAAGAGTAAGGGTTAGATATTAGGGTTATTTATAAAGCTTATGTTTATTTAAATGAAAATCAACTCTAATTTTGATTTTTTGTGATGACATATATATATATATATATATATATATATATATATATATATATATATATATATATATATATATCAATTTTAGGTTATTCTATATTTCAAACGTAATTGCACAGTCTGTTTCATGATCGGAGTTCATTCGGTTCAAGTTGGCATCGAATCGGGTCAATTTGAGTTCAATAATGTGCATCATCGCTTTCGACCACTAGACATTCGTGTAAGCTCATCCAAATTGAGTACAGACAATCTCATTTGATAGTTTTTGACATTTTGATGCTAATATCACAATTAATTTTATGAATGGATGCCATTTGGGTATCATTATAGTCTCCCAATTTTGATATGCATGTTGACACATTGATGACTCAAATTATTAATAGGTCAATCATTAGATTGTGCAATATGTATATTCAGATCAATTTTGATGTTCTGAACATGATTGCTAAGTATGTTCATCGATCGGAGGTCATTTCAACTAGTTTTAATGATGTCCGGTGTCATTTGTACATTGTTGCATCAAATTTGTGTGTCTTGTGAGCTCGTCAAGTGATGTGTATGCATGGAGGTCACATATATATATATATATATATATATATATATATATATATATATATATATATATATATATATATATATATATATATATACCAATTATATATATATAAATGAACTTTATATAAACAATAATCAATTAAGAAATTTAATTTTTTTAATAAAAAATAGAATTAGATTAAATTAAAATGAAAGACTCAAAATCATTATTTTTACTTAACATAAATTTAATTTTAGCATAAGTAAAAAATCTTTAATTTTGAGTTCAAATTAGTTGCTCGAATTCTATATATTATCTCTACTCTTTTGAGCTAAATGATGGAGTAGGAAATTTGAAACAACAAGCCAATTATTAGAAAAGAGATTATTATGTTTGGAGTCCAAATATAGCTCTACATCTGGATTCCAATAGCATAGCGTCATGTGACACTCAACCAATACACATATGTTGACCTCACTTTTCAAGTAAGTTCTAAATCTCCTCATTATAGATCTAGGACTCTTATAGATACTAAGAGTTTCTTAGCTTTAAGACACTTCTAGTAATTAGGTGAACACTTAACTTAAAATTAGAGACTTAGAAGGTTTAGTCATGGGAGTGGGTTATGCCTTAGGGACTTAAGGAGACTTGCCTACCCTATAGCCTAAACTCAATCCATGCTTTTGTTCTCAAACTAAACCTTAAATTCAATTCAAATACTAAATCCAAATCCAAATTTCAAATCAAATGATTGAAACTCATAATCAAATCAAAGCTCAAAACCCTTCCTAAGCCATATGGACCCACCTCCATGAACTTAACCAAATCTTAACCCAAATCAATCCAAAATCAATTTATTTCTTTATAAATTAATTATTTATTTATTTATATTCATAAATATAAATGAAACCCACATTCCCATGATCAAAACTAAATCAAACTAAATCTTTCCCTTAGCCCTTTTGACCTACCTGAATTAATTTGCTTCCAAATCACTTCAAACTCAAGTGATTTTCTCATAAGTCATTTATATCTTCATTTATATTAACAAATATTAATGAAATATAAATTCAAATAGCCAAAACCAAATCCAAAATCAAATCAAAACATAATTCAATCCCTTTAAGCCAATTTCTTGAACTTGGCCAAAACCTATCTGAATCGAGTCAAAATCAATAGATTTTCTCTTAAATCGATCATTCCTTTAATCACCTATCCAAATATAAATGAAACCTACAATCATCTAGCCAAATTGAAATCAACCCCCAAGCCAAGTCTACCTTAACCCTTCTGGCTAGAAAATTTCAAATGAACCAAAACCCCCAATAGCCTAAATTGGTTGTAGTTGGATTTATATTTTAATCCTAAGCTCATATATAAATTTTACTAAATCTTAATCAAAACAAAACCAAACCAATTGACCCATTTTGGTCCACTTGACCCATAGTGACTAAAAGAACTCAGATAAGCCAAGTTCTAATCCAACCCAAATTAGATTGAACCAAGCACATTTAAATCTCATGCCATGATCATTGATCACCTTAGGATGATCAATTGCCTTGAGTTGGTCAAACCAAATCAACTTGGTCATTTGACCAAGTTATAGCCACATGAAACCCAAATTAGCCTAAACTCACACC
Organism: Cymbidium sinense; assembly: GCA_021442155.1. Lineage (NCBI taxonomy): Eukaryota > Viridiplantae > Streptophyta > Magnoliopsida > Asparagales > Orchidaceae > Cymbidium > Cymbidium sinense. The sequence goes on along the minus strand of CM038221.1, from coordinate 16,843,840 downwards.
AAATTTATTAAAACCATTGATTCACACCAACTCATGATGATTGAACATGACTTGACCTCAATTAAGCCAAGTCCAATTGGCCATTTGACCCATGTTGACCCAAATTAGCCTAAAGGCCAAAATGGGTCAAATCATGATCTAACCCAAATTGATTGACCAATGGCTCAAGTTCATTCCAAATTGATTAATGAACTTGAGTCAATTGAGCCCAATTTTATCAATTGGTCAATCCATAACTTAGCCCAAATTGACAAAAGATTATTGTCCAAAATCTAATTTAAACCCAAATTTATTCAAAAAATCTATTTTTAAATTAACCAATTTAACTTGAACCAACACTAATAACCCAATTTGGTCAAATTGGTCAAATTGTCAAATTGGTCAACTTGACCCATTTGAATCAAATAAGCCAAAATCAAACCTTGGCCAATTGAGACCACTTGAACTAAAACTCTTAAATCATCATTTGAACCTAACCTTAATTTGACCCAATTTGACCAATTGGTCACAACATTGACCCAAATTATCCCATTTGACCAAATTAAGCTAAAACCCATAAAACCAACACATGGGACTTTGCAACCTGACACAAACTCACCTTAGGTTAGGCCAAACCCAGTTGAAGCTACACCCAAGGCAAATCCCCCTTGGATATGCCTCTCCATGTGGAATTTGGCAAAAATTGCCAAAGTCCACTCTCCTATTATCCTTAGCATCCATCAAGCAACCAAATGGGGTATTAAGCCACCCTAAGTGGGCTGCCATGGACCAAAGGAGGTGAGCTAACTCACCTCCCAGCTAAGAACCAAAGGATCAAGGGAGAAGCCATCGCATGTCAAGCCTGACCTCCCAACCATTCCTCCACACAAGCCATTGGACGATGTCACACCTCGATGCTTTGATGGTGGCTGGTCGGCCAAAAAATGGGAGGCAATCCACCTATCCATCTCAGCCAATTGAGGGGTATACCCCCTAAATTCTCATAGGAAATCACACGATTCACTTCGTGAGAGCCTCCCAAGCATTTTCAAAACTCCCTAACACTTCCCAAAGTGATTTCAAGCCTTCCCCACTTCGAATTTCCTCTTCCCGTGGGAAACGAAATTGGGGAGCTCATCCTCGATTCCAACTCTCTCATTCTCACTCAATTGCTCACCCTTCCACGATGTCAAAGCCAAGTCATTTCTAGCTCTAAAGCCACCAGGAGGATGGACTTCGATCAAGACTGAAGCTCCAAAGCTCGATCCTTGGCCTCTCGAGCAATCCAAGTGGAACCAATCCAATTACTGCTCAACAGGAGCTCGTCTCTACTAAACAAAGCTTCCTCAAGAATTCGAATTATCGGTCTTAGCTCTGGCGAGGTAATTGCTTCAAACTGAGCTCTAGGGAGAAAATGTGTTGGATCTTTATGAATGAAAGTTGCATGTGAGCCAATCCTAGCCATTGGATCTTCATGGATCCCTCATGCCAAGGTGTGGGATTGCTTTAGAATGAATCTTACTTCGGGTGAGCTCGGATCGAGCGATCCATGGCATACGGGCTCCATTATTCGTCGCTCATTAAAAGAGAGATCACGGGCCATCCATTCTGCGTGATTGGAATGGACGGCCATGATCAAATCACACTAGATCCATTGATTTGAGCCATTATTAATGCGGTTTAATCATCGATTGATATTGGACGTGATCATCATTGATCCCATGTTGACTACTTAAATATAAATAGCAATCCTCTACATGGAAAGCGTGCCATGTGGCACTAATGATTAGGCTTAATTAGTAATTTAAGTTTTAAGGTAACTTCTATAATTCATAACTAATTGTAAAAAATCCAAAAAATACAAACAAGGACTCATTTTAAAGACAATTTAGATGGAAATCCATTAAAATTATTCTTAATTGATTTTAAATAGTAATGTGAGCTTAATTAAGGTTCAATTGAAAAGTTAATTACCTTAATTACTCCTTAATTGATTAACCAATTAACTTAAACTTTTGAGATTGTTTAGGGGATGACCTCCCTCTACTTTTTTGGGATATATTGATTAATTAATTGGGGAGATTGATTAAGCTCTAATTACCCTCTTAACTTAATAAGTGATAACCATGTTAAAAGTAATTTTTTAATTAATTCATCTATCAATGTTAATAATAGTGAGGAGTCTTAGGAAATGGATTGGGCTTTTCCTAATCTTTTCCTTATGTTTCCTTCACTTTTTAAGAGAAGATTAATGGGTTAATTAATTACTTAATTAGTTTAATCAAATCTTAAAATGTATTTGAACCTAATTAATTCATGGGTAGGTCTTTAAGTGTTCAATAACCTAAGGAGATTTAATGAAATTATGATTTGTCTATATGTGTGGGAAAATCATAAAAATAATTAATTAAGTTCCTTAAGTTTAATTAACCATTAATTATGAACCAATTGCATTAGGCCCTGTCATTTCATAGGAAAATTACTAATTTACTTTTCAATTCATTTGCATATTACATTGGCTCATAATTATTTCAATAATTATTTTAAGGTAACATAGGCAAGGGTTATTTAATTGAGTTAATTCATATCTTAACTTAATTAATCCATTAAATTAACTTAATTATCTTCACATTAAATTAAATTAACTTATAAACATGGGATGGAATTAGGATTAGCAAACCTTTTTCTCTCTTTCCTTAAATCAAGTTAAACATCAATTTAAAAATTATGTTAAAAAGCTTTGGTTTGCTTTATATAATTGTATTTAATACAATTGTTCTTAGGAATTAGTTTGGTTGAATGAAATCACATGCTTATGCTTATTTATCCCTCTTCGATCATATTAAATGTTGTATGTCAGCTGATTCATGCATTCATCTTTTGTAAAATTAATTAAATCAAATGGTTTCCTTTATGTCAAATTTTCATGTGTTGATTTAATTTAATATAGGTATGGCTATTATCACTATTAAAGCAAAATTATTTTTAGAAGTTTATAAGTAAACTATAATATTTTGAGTGATGATAGTTATAGATACCTATAAGTGTGTCTTAGAATATGTGATATGGAGTTCTCTTTCTTTAATCTATATGGATTTACATAAAGTTTGAATGTTAACAAGTGTATAGCCCATTTGAAAAGAACACAATATTTGTTTGAATTCATTCCTATGTATTTCTATATTATAATTTAGATAGAATTTTAGCTCACATGCATAAATAATTCAATTCAAAGAAATACAACTTCTACATGATTTTTCGTCTTGTAGTCACTTGTAAATTCATGTGTATTCAAGAATAGTGGTATATCTAGTCTAGACATTCTGGGGATGCAAGACTTTAAGTAACCCCAAGGTTGTATTTACCTCACTCCCTTGACTAACAATGGTGAAGTACTTGCTTAAAGCTTTTGTACACTTGAATGTGCACCTAACTAATGAGTGAAAATCGATTTTCTACAAAATATACATAATCATCTTTCATTTAAAGTGTGTTCAAAGAAACATATT